>JAZHYW010013867.1:0-30494 GCA_037355805.1 Ixodes ricinus | reverse complement strand
ACAGGCACCGCAAAACGCGTAAGGAGATATCGAAACTTCGACAGTTTTTTAATGCCTATATAGTACTATTATAATGCAAATAAATGCCAAATGGCGCAAGCGGGCTGGACAAGCACGACGAAAGTAATCCCTGGAGAAAGGGGCGCAAGAGGGACAAAGGACAAAACACAAATCTTCAAACACAACTAGGTTGACTGTGGACCAGGCTGACCAGGCGGTATCTCGGTCGACGCACCAGTCACCTAGCTGTGTTTGGAGATTTGTGTTTGTCCTTTGTCCCTCTTGTTCCCCTTCTCCAGGGATTACTTTCGTCATTCTTGTCCAGCTCGCTTGCGCCTTTGCATTTAATTGCATTATAATAATAACCTTAAATTGCAAGCTTCACCCTTGTTGGTGTCAGACTGGTGGCGGCTGATAAAACCCGTTTGCTCTACTGACGTCTAACTCCTGGTTAGCTCAGTTGGTAGAGCGCTCCACCTGTAATGGAGAGGTCCCGGGTTCGATACTCCGGACCAGGCGGATTTTTCGGTCGCGCACCAGTCACTCTAGCTGTGTTTGGAGATTTGTGTTTGTCCTTTGTCCCTCTTGTTCCCCTTCTCCAGGATTACTTTCGTCATATAGTAGCTAATTGGGAATTTTATATTAGACATTTTCTTTGGACAAGAATTTGGTGCATGTTGCCAGAAAAAAAATACAAACGAATTTGTCTCTAAGCTGCGTGTTTAACGGGTTGCGACAGGGAGTCAACGAAGGTGCTACGGTATTAGAGTGTTTTAGTATAGCGTGTGCAAAGCATTGCGTTGATGAAACAAAAGCTTGTGCCGTCATTTGTAAGCACGGCTGCGCACGCATTCGCAGGGTTCATTACCCGCAGCTTACAGCCTTGCGAAAAACTCGGTGTTAATATCAATTCGGGTCATTGACAATTACACTCTCAAGAAAATAGGGTGTAAAAGGGTGTATCGCAGACATGTACACGTTACCCCAAAAAAGTAACTAAATACCGTTACTCGTTACTCGCTCAAAAAGTAACTAAATACGTTACTCGTTACCGATTCTCAAAGGAACGCGTGAGTTACTTTAAAAGTAACGAGTTACTTTTCACGTTACTTTGAAGACCAAATACACAACTGTTTTTGTTTCCATGGTTTATTGTTTTCTTTTAGTAGTCGTTGCCCTTAAGCGGCAGCTGCCTGTCGAAGTTTTCATCAGTTATGTTTCCCGCTTCCTTGAAAATACATTTCGGTGACGCTGAAGCGTCTTCATTGAGGACGGCGGGTAAGGGGTTATGTGCCCTTCCTACGTGTTTGCAACCTCCAGGTTTCACATCTCGGTCCGGACCCGGTTCTAGAAAGTTCAATTAACGAACCTGACTGTGCTCGCTGGGTGAAGGACATTCTCAGCTGTAGAGTTCAGTATAGCAACGTTTAGCGCTGGACGTCAGTCGAACTGTTCGACTGGCGTGTTAGCGAACTGCTGCTGTATTGTCATACTGTTTATTTGGTTTCGGGTTTTTCATCTGCTTTTGTCGCAATAGACACATACTAAGGCTAGAATAAAAACAAGGCTGTTCAAGCGGTGTTGTACACGTTACTCCTCAAAGTAACGAGATACCGTTACTCGTTACTTGGCCTTACTTGGCCTTAAAGTAACTAAATACCGTTACTCGTTCCTTTACTGGAAAGAGTAACTAGATACGTTACTCGTTACCGAAAATAGTAACTAGATACAAGTAACTCGTTACTTGTAACGCGTTACGTACATGTCTGGTGTATCGTTGCTCCCCTTTGTCCCGATGTAGTCTTTATGTGGTCCTCGATACGTTACTTTAGCTATTTAAAAAGTTATATCGCACCGTTATGAAGCCCCTCGTAAAATTTGGAGCCGCCTGTTCGACTATAGGGCTCTGTACGTCGAAATTAAGTTTTGGGGTGTATTATATGGGACAAAGGGTGTAACGATACACCCTTTTACACCTCCCACTGCTTGAGAATGTAAGCTCTTACATGCAGGACTCAGTTATCGCTGCAGGGAAGCATTACTCTTGGCGATACTTCAAATACCAACGAGTGTGTGTGGTTCTCCCACATACATTTTCTTGTGAGACCTTGTTTAATGCGTTATGGCCGCTGCACGTAGCGTGCAGATTCAGCAGGGAGCAGCAGAGAGCCGAGGATATACGATCACCGACGTGCTTTGGATGCACAGGTCACGACGTTCCGCACTTTTGTTTTGGGAGAGTGGAAGGTCAATTGGTCTTCTCTAATGATGTATTCGCACGAAAGATCTAAAAAAAAAAGAAAAAAAAACTCCATCGTGCCAAGAGAAGTTTTTTCTGGGCATCCAGGGAAAATAAGTTCACAATGTAATGTTCTTCACTCTGCATTTTCTTTGTGTTAAGAACGTTTGCAGACACCAAAAGTTAAAGCTGAATTATCTTCAAATTTTTACTTTGTAAAAAATTGAAAAAAAAAATTATACTTCAGGTTGACCAAGACCCGTTCCGGGCAAAAATATCAATAAACTTTTTTCATGTCTTTTTTTTGCCCCGTGAAGGCCGTGTATTTTGGTTTAAGTAGATATAAGGTGTTTGTTATTTAAACTTACGAGATTATTTCTGAAAAGAGTGAGTTACATTGGCGCAGTCCTCACCGTGTTATTTGTCAAGTTTGGCAGACATCAGAGTGTCGAACCGAAATTTATATCGGTTCGGTTCGGGTTCGGGTTCACGCCTTTCGGTTCAGTTCCGGTTCAGTTCCGGGGAGCAAAAATAACGGTTCAAACCGGTTTGAACCGGTTCGAACCGGTTTGAACCGCTAAATTGAGAATATTTTTTCCGCGTTGTTTTGGCAATAAGCCCGTTTTTCACCGTGAAACGAATAATTATACAGCTTTTTATCATTCGTACAATCCACTTTTACTTCACGAGCCGGAAATTAAAAAAAAAGATGGATCTATTTACTTTTGACGAAACAGTAAACGAAAAGCTAGATTAACATACAACTGGTCATGCTTAAACGCTCAAGATCTGGTTGTTTACCTCAGTCACATATATTTTACCTGAATTGATAGGTATCACGAAGGCTGGTAGGTCACCTAAAATACCCGTGATTGGTACAAATTCGCGTGGCAGTATTAAAAGTTGAATCCTAATTGTGATGTTGAACTTAAAAATTAATTTCAGTGCACTAAATCATAGAATGGGCACCTCATCGCCATATATATCGTGAAATCTAATTTACGAAATACGTTTCACAATATATATGACGACCACTGAACTAAAAGCAATCATATTTTCACAATGTGACGAACGTTTTAGGACAAGCCCTTGCAGTCTACCGTTTATAGAAACACTGATCACCAATCACAACGCTTGTTTTCATGACCGGAATTGTTTAAACTCAGCACGGGGATGTAGGCGAATAATCATGCAGAAGAGTTATCGGATTGATTACTCTCATTTATACCTACCTTCATACTCAGATCGAATCTGGCCTTTTATAGCGCATACTCAAGTGCACATCTTCGGCCTAGCTTGGCTGTTGATGTTCTTGACAAGATGCCGGTAAATTAAATTTGCAAATAAGTATCGCACTTGCTAATTGGTGAGTTTTTTTTTAATTGAAATAAACTACTATTTCATACTATGACGTTGGCGCTACTTAATTGGGTCACTTTCTGAGGGTCTGCGTGTTCCGCCACGCGCCCCTTTGTATTTTGTTTTTGTCCAGCCCACAGACACATAAAAATGTTGTTCATCATATAAAAAAGGCAATAACAGACTTCTATGTGTTTGAGATGGTAAATAAGTGTCAGGAACACATAGTTATTTAAATCAGCTTCAAAATCAGACATTTGTTTAAGCTCTCCCAAATCATTTTAGACGTGTCTATCGAGGATAAAAACGCCGGGAAATATTGGCAGCGCAGATACTAGAAAATTTGAGGTGCATTTACTTATTACGTATATCTTTAAGGTGATTGGGTCTTTATTTATGTTGTCAAACATTCAGTCAGTAATTAAATACCGTAAACGACTTAATTTTCGCAAGGACCTAATTTTCGCGAATTTCACAAATCGCCTACAATTCGCGAAAAATAGATCCCGCGAACAATTCTGTTAAAATGTAAACACATTGGAATCTATATTGAGATCCCACGGGTCGTGAAAATTAGAACCCGCGAATTATTCCGAAACTTCAGCTTTGACATAAATCGCGAAATATTGAGCCCGCGAAAAATAAGTCGTTTACAGTATATTTTATTGTAATCAATAAATTTGACTGGAGGAAGTTTACATAACCGCTTGAGACCGACAGGGGAGAACGATACTCGAAAATACGTCATATGTTGAGTCTTGGGAAACGTGCTTCTTTGTTCGTTGTTTGGCAATGGAAAACACCGGGTCGCGGGGTATTCCCAAAAGAACTGTGTGCTCACATACTAGATCTGAAGGCAAATGCACGAAATGTGCAGAGGAATAATAAATGGTATTCTTCTAAATAATCATATACACAACGCCTTACTGCAAAACGATATACGTAGAGTTGATGCATGCAATGATATTCCTAATTACACATAAATAGCGCGAAGAAGAAACAATATATTTCTAATATAAATTACATTTGGACATTAGCTTGTACGAGCTTGGACCTTCACAAAATACTGTCTATGGAGGCTAATGTTATATTCGGTTTTACGTGCACTTGTTTGGGGCCCTCACTTTACAACTGTTTTCTCGGTCATGCGCACTCTAACATCTTATTAGGCTGCCGCAGACCATCGCGAAACTGTTATATATACTGCACAAATTTACAATTTTCAGATACACTTTTGCCAGTGTTAAGAACATCGCATTTCACTAGGAAACTTAACTGTTTAACATGGTTTGCACGTGACGTCATCGCACTATATGCTGGTGGTCATTGCGATTTGTTCTTGCTGAGAAAATCAAATCCGGTGGTGCAAAATACACACTGCAGAAGGTTTGCGCTCAGTGCAAGCCATGTATTTGAGAGACACAAATTATTTTTGGTTCTTGCAACGTGGTGAGGAACGGCGCGAGCGTCTGGCACAACGATAACGTGCTTTCTGGCAAAAGTATTTTTGCAAACCAAGTAGTTTTCTAGACGACGCTTTCTGATCTCTGCCGAAGATGCGGAGCAGAGGAATCTTTAGAGCACAGTATGTTTTAAAACTATACCCCCCCCCCCACCCCCTTTCCCTCTTTTTTTCTTGTTTCGACGCTCTTTTAGAGAACACCTTCATTCCTGAGAAACTACTTCCTCCGTTTGTGGATGTTAATTAGACAATTAAATTGGTGTCAATTGTGAACAGTAATAGTGCATCTATTTTATTTTTCACACAAAAACTGTGAGGTTAGAACAAAATACGGTGGTGGTCAAAGCTTGGGTAATAACTTTATAACGACACTCCTGCCAGAATTAAAGCGGCTCTCAACGTTCGACAGTCCCTCTGAGGCCACTAGGATAATTCTTTTCTGGTATTTCTTTCGTACATTTGTACTTCTACTTATCGTCCGATTAATAAGCCACATTTAGTTCTTTCCATGTTCATATTCTCGAGGAAAACTTTCTGAGACAATTCAGCAACAACGAAAACATGTTTGGGTGCCTCTATGATGTGTACATGTAAAATGAGTAGTGTAACAATTTTTAAACTTTCGGTAAATACCGCTAAGAGCTAATCCCTGACGTTAATAGCTTTCAAAAAAAAAACATCCATTAGTCCTTCTCTCCATTCGATGGCTGACAAAGGAAAAACAAAGGAAAGAAGCAGCATTCCCCTCCTCAACTAACTAGGACAAGTGGCCACGTGATCTGACACTAATTATATACCGTCAGTGTTCATCACAGTCATGCGATGCGGTTGGCAAAGAATAAAGCATATTTAGACATTGTTAGACTTCGGCTATTCTCATCTTTGATTCAACACGAGCCATTACCCGTGTTTGGCAATGCGATTGTCATGAACTCTAGTACTCGACTCGCGCTCATGACAATCGAGTGCTTCACGGTATCACGTGACTCGCAATGGGGAGTCGTGATGTCATGTGACATCACAGTGTCAACAATGCCAATAAATCTTGTAACGTTCTCAATATACCGATCTCACCAAGCGTTCTGCACATGCGCGAAGCCGCCATAACTTTCGTTCAGAGGTTGCACGCGGCAACGCCTGAGAGAGCTCGTGACACCTCGTGTTCTGCACTCGCAGAGCTCCTGCGAGGTTGTCGCTCGTGCAGAAAGACTAAAGTTCCCTCGATGCATTGCGGCAGCGGTGGCGTAGCCAAGCTGGCTGGTAAGATCGGTTTATTTCAAGGGATACTGAACCAAGGAATAGACCTATTGCTATATTACCCAAGCATCAAGGAGAATGCAGGGATTGGTGTTCCACGCGCCGCACGTGCTGGCCTCAGCAGTAGTAAATTTTTTAAAGCAAAAACCTAAAATAAATTTTATCTTGCACGCGCGTTCGTCAACGCCTTGTTTTGGTTAGTTACTTCGAATATTTTATACGGGGAAGGCGTGCGCGTGTGGCGCGTGGAACACCAATCCCTGCATTCTCCTTGATGCTTGGGTAATATAGCAAATGGTCTATTTAGTGTCCATAATAAGTGGCGCACGTTCTTTCCACGAGCCAGCAGCCGCCGGTGTGCGTGAGCACACGCAACAAAAATGACGTCAAAGACCTCCATTCGCGCTTAAGATGACAGTGAAATGTATGGGCTTCGGGCCAAAGGAGAATAAAGACAAGTTTTTCATCTACACAGTGGGGTCTGGTGTAAAAGGTAAGCGATTAATTGGACTAACAAGCACGTAGATTAGATGAAAAGCCTGCCTTTATTCTCCTTCGGCCCGAAGCCCATGCATTTCACCGACCTCTTAAAGGGCCTCTGACACGCCAAAAAAATAATTATTTTTTTCGTGCTAGGCGTTGAAATGGCATATCAGGACATCACAAAAAAATTGTTTCACTATAGAGTTGCGTAGTTTTTTTTTATAAAAAATAGAAATACGAGTCCCAATTCAAAGTTCCCGCCGTGCACTGTGACGTAACAGTGTACCGCAAGGTGTCGGGGCGGTCAGAAGGGAGGCATCGACCTACGTCACTAAAAGTGAGTTCACCGGAAGTCACGTGAGTTTCACTCCTCGTGCTCTCCGCGACCGTGCCTAAGATTTTTTGTTTTATTCTGCTTTTCGTACGAGCGATTGTAGAAAACGAAGTTTCAGTTCCGCTAGCTCTTTACCGCTGAACCGTTGGTTAGTTTGCGTGCTGTAAAATTTGAGGACGAAGAGTCAGTGGATCGACGTGATGGAGGTCAATGATGAAAGCGTTGCGAGTACAAGCCAGTGTACGAGTGCATGCCATCAGTCCGATCATACAGAGCTATACTAAGCGCAAAACAAGCTATCAAGTTTTGAAAAAAAAATTTCAGAACGCTCGCAGAAATTAGGATTGCTAGCATACGACACGCCCGATCGCATTGCTGAAGGTTCAGACACCGAGGTCGTTGAATCATCGGATACTCTCCAGGCTAAAGATGCCTGCCGTCTAAAGAATACGAACTGGTTTGTGTACAAAGTACAAGTAAACGTCGAGCACAAAGTATGTATTTTGTCTATAACATGGGTAGAACTTGTTTACTAGGTGCCCATGCGGCCGATGTATGTCTCTCGGAAATGCATGCAGTGTGATCTCTTGTTCAGTTGCTGAAATACCGGGACAGTCCCTCACACAGCACCTTCTAGGCGTTGTAGTTGATCACGTCAATTCACTGACTCCGCTTCTTCTACCTTTACAGCAACATTAAGCGATGAAAGGCAAATAAAATAAACCTTGTCTGCTTCGATCGCTCGTGGAGGTGCGGAGAATAACAAAAATATTTAAAAAAAATATTACACGCGCTCGCGGTAAGCACGAGGAGGGATACAACTCACGTGACTTCCGGCGGTGCCTACCTTCTGACCGCCCCGACACCTTGCGGTACACTGTTACGTCACAGTGCACGGCGGGAACTTTGAATTGTGCCTCGTATTTCTATTTTTTATAAAAAAAACTACGCAACTCTATAGTGAAACAATTTTTTTGTGATGTCCTGATATGCCATTTCAACGCCTAGCATGAAAAAAAATATTTTTTTTGGCGTGTCAGAGGCTTTTTAAGCGCAAATGGAGGTCTTTGACGTCATTTTCGTTGCGTGTGCTCGCGGACACCGGCGGCTGCTGGCTCGTGGAAAGAACGTGCACCACTTATTATGGACACTAAATTCCTTGGTTCAGTATCCCTTTAAATCAACTGGACGCAGAGAGTCACGTGACTATGCCGCGGGGCCACGTGACGTGACGTTACTTGACAGCAAGTCTTGAGCACCTTGATGTCGCGTGACCACGTGACACATGATTTATCACAGCACCAATCCAAAAGCACCGCAAAAAGCCACAATTTTTTAAACATTGCAATTCGGTATTTGACAATTTGATCAATACATAGAAATAGAGCTGCCCATTTTTATTTCTCAAACATGCGGTCTGTAAAAAAAATACCGTGAACCGTTTTGAACCGGTTACCGTTATATTTTTTTCCGGTTCAGTTCCGGTTCAGTTCCAAAATGGCGGCAAAGATTTCGGTTCGGTTCAGTTCCGGTTCGGCTAAAAATAACGGTTCAGTTCCGGTTTTCGGTTCGGTTCGGTTCCGGTTCGACACTCTGGCAGACATTAGACTGCAGGGCGATAACTGTTACGATATCTTGGTTTGTTAACTAAAGTCTGTTACTATTTAATTATTTGTTTTATGGGTTATGTTCCCATGTCAGCTATAAAAACGGCCATTATGACGAGATATACAAATATAGACTGTTTGTGTAACGTCAGCGGGTTTTCGAGATAGATATTCAACGATCGGCTGTTGTGTTTTTGTCGCCTGATTCTGTAACTTGGACGTTGAAAGAGAACCGGAACTATCGTCCACAATAATGCATTAATGTATGAGGTAGTGGCTAAGCAAACCTGACCGTTATATCAATAGCGTGTCCCTGGCAAATAAGCGGACGTCGCTGTGCCGAGATAAAAGGGAGTTGTAGTAGATCGTTTTTTCTCCTCCGCTGCGGTATATGTAAAGAAAACGCCGCAGCTGCGCGTGCGCGCCGCCAGCATTGTCTGCATAGTTCGAGGTCTCGTGGCGGATTACGGAGCGCTATCCGGCTGCTTCGCAGGCTGCGGAAAACGGTCTGCTACAACTATGTCGCAATATTATGGATGGCAGTGCACCGGCGCTATTTCTGCCTCCAGCTTAAAAATCTTTTTGACAAAAACGCCAAAAAAAAAAATTATTTTTGCAGATTTGAATTGTAAATATTTTTGCTGCAAATTGTCTGAATTGGTTTAGGCTCTAATAATGACTACCCAAAAAACTAAGATCGCAACGTGTTCAAGTACACCAGTCGGCACGAAGCTGATCAAGAAATTTGTGTTTATTGGTCAACTTATCGTGCCGGCTGTCATCCCATCTTTACGTTCTGCTGAGCCCCATAAACACAAAAGAAAAGACGACGTTCCTGCACCCGGCACTCCTTTTTCGAAACATAAAATCGAATAAAAAAAAAAAGGAGTAATGCAATGATGGCACTGTTGTTTCTCAGTTGGAGCTCACGTTGTGTGCTTCGGTTTGTACACTCTTCGCCGCAGCATGTTTCCAACCTACAGCACAAAACGGCGAATGATGCATTGTCTTGGGATCCATATTTCCCGCTGCAAGACATGCACCAACGTACTAGAACCGATCAGTTGGGAAACCGCCATAGAGACTGCCCTAAAAAACGGGGTGCTCGAACCGAAAAAATACGGGTTCGGTTACGGTTCAGGTTCAGGTAAATTTATTTTGTTCCGGTTCAGTTCCGGTTCGATTAATTCGATCCGCGAACCGGTTCGCGAACCGGTTCGGGACGCTGAACCGGTTCGGAAATTATAAATGACAAATTGCAACATCAAAATAAATTACAAATAAAACATCTGAAATCAGCACATACGAAACGGGATACATCGTCGAAACTAGTAGTGCATAACGTTTATAAAAGCCTGTAGCCAATGCAAGCGGCAAACAACGACTGTCTGATGACAGGGCTGTCTGTCACGGGCGCTAACTCCAGCGTCTGCTGAGCGTTGGTTTGAGCGCACGCGCCCGCTTGAGTCCCATGACTACGCTGGGCAGGCGACGGAAGCAACAGAAGCTCGGCAGATCCTTTGTCAAATTCGAAAGTGCGCGCAGCTTCGCTTCTCCGCGAGCGACTAGGGTTTGTATCCCTGTTTTTTTTTTCCCCGCATTTATCGAGTTTCCGGTACGAAAAAATACGGCATGTAAATCTTGACACTTCATAGCTCGATATACTCTGACCGGTGGTTGGGGCAGCGAAGAGCAGATATAATTCATGAATGCTCATTTCAACTGTAAATAAAATTTCTTTCTCTCCCTCAAACATTATCAAACTCCACAGCCTTTTCTTTTCTCATTCCGATGGAAGCAAGCTTCAAGAACTCGCGCGTTCTAGAAACGTGTTATGAAATGAGCACACAGCAGCATTTAGGATTTACGAGATTGTAGAAAAATAAAATCCCGTGACGCGATTTTTTTTTTTTTTTTGCACAGCCTTTTAATTTTTTTTTTTCCGTGCAAGCCGCGACCAGCGCAATACTGGTTCCTATGTCAAGATTCATGGATGCAGCGTTTGTCAAGATTCATGGATGCAGCGTTTATATTCCTAAGACTGAGTGGAGAAGAAAATATGTAAGCGAGGTGTGTGTCAGTTGACGGCACTTAAAAAACAAATGGCATTGATAGCACATTCATTGTCAACAGCGCGTGGCCGAACCGTTTTGACATGAGCCGGTAACCGTTATTTTTTTTTCCGGTTCAGTTCCGGTTCGGGTTCATCGCGATAACAATATAACGGTTCGGGTTCGGGTTCAGTTCCGGAAAAATACCGGTTCGGTTCCGGTTTTCGGTTCGGTTCGGTTCCGGTTCGACACCCTGCTAAAAAAAGGTGGCACCGATCCGTACTCGAGAACCGAGCTAATGGCGATCACAAAGCCGCCACTTCTCCCGCAGCGGCCACTCGAAGAACTGCACGTTACTTCTATTTTGGCTTTAATCGGCCATTTTAGCTCCGAAACAGATACTGTGGAAATGGGCTTCAGGGGCGCCACCCCCGTCTCCCCAAGCGGACGCGCCGCGGATTACTACTGAGGTTAATATGCGCCTAGGTCGGGACGGAGCTACATCAAATCACCACTGAGGCATGGTTGTATAAAAACAATATTAATTGTACTGCAAAACCTTGCAAACTGAAGATTTTAGAAAACAACACGCGCAATTTATTTTGCACTAAACTCCAATAAAAGTTACTACAAAAAGAGTTTTTACCGTTGGTTTTTAAGCAAAAACATGCTTTCTAAAAGCTCAAGGTTACCACAGTTAAGACAAATGAGAAAGAGTGGCGCTGTTGTCGCATTTAGCTCGGTCTCGGTGGACGCCAGCGGCCCGGGTTTCAACGGTGAGTTTCCCAACTGAGGGTTCTAGTAACGTTGACATGCACGTACTTCATGCTGCGATATGTTCCCAGGAATTCAGCCGCACTGACGCACCTCAGCTATGTTTTTTGGAGTGGAAACTAGATTCAGCATCACCAGCGTCATGTCGCGTAAGTTCGAAAATAACGAAGGTCAAGTAGAGCGAAAAACCCCCAGTAGAGTTTTATGAACTGTTCTAATGATGGCTTTTCGAGTCTTTAGAACGGGCGAGTGCCAATGTTTCTTTGAATGCTATAGCTATTTTATAAACGGAGGCTAAAACGTGCGGATGGGAGAGTAAACATGTGAGTGGTTTAACTGGTGCTTTTCCGCAGAAATAATAAATTGAAACAAAAATTAAAATGAAGGCACGAGGAAGCTTTGCCAAGCTCTGTGTGTAAGTGTAATGCCGTCTAGCGCCTTTTTTTTTTTTTTGGGGGGGGGGGGGGGGGGAGACGGAGGGGGGGGAACTGGGAAGGGGGGTTGACGGCGTTTTTCACAGTAAGTATCTCGGGAACTGACAATTCGTTAAACATCAGAAAGATAAAAAAAAAAGGAGAGGCAGTGGTGGCTTTGGATTAAGAGACTCCTGGATCACGCTTCGCATACTGTTTGAGAGAGAACAAATATGTGATTAAAAACTGTTAAAAAAGTAATAAACGTAATAAAATCATGGTGACAAACATATAAACAAACGGTGGAGAACAAAATATTTATAAGGAAACGAATTAATTTATCTCTCAGACAAGAAGATTTCTAAAATGTACTCTTTAATTCGCCTTCTTGCGTCATAATATGAACAATTAAGCCCTGTATTACGATAAATATTGTCTTTCAAATAAATCATTAAAGATAGATATATTTGGACAATAAACTGTCCTAGTCAGCGCAGAACAGAAAATAATGTTCTTTACCCAAACCGCCAATATAACCTCTCAGGTGTAGTTTTCTAAAGCAGAATTATATTATTTTATGATGAAAACCCGAGACTTATCAGGACAAATATTCAAACCGACAAGCACACTCACCTCTTAAGTTTACACGCTTGCCTCCGTTTTTTTTTTCTTTTTCTTTTTTACTTTTATCGTTATATTATTGTCGAGTAGACGTATCCTTTTGACAGCACGGACAAGGCGGAAATTTATTCAATAATACTCACGTTTCGCGCCATTTTGTGCAGCGAGTCGACGAGCATTTTGCCGGTTTCTACGTTCCGGACGATGAGTGGGCGTTTCGCAGAGTTGTCGCAATCCCCACTGCAAGAAGAGAAAAGGAACGTTGCGTGAGCACTCACGGAATACACACAGTGAACAATCGTATAGCGAATTTCGTAAGCGCAAAGCACGGCATCGAACGTTCTGCACTTTCCAGCTTCACCGAGGCTACTATAAAGCCACTGAGAACTAAAAAAGTACAGGCAGATGTAGCCAATCGCGGGTATCTTATTTTCGTTCGGAAGCCAATGAAATTACTGCCTTCGCCGATAAGAAAGTCGAAGAGCGAATCACAAAGCAGGAATCGTGAACATAGTTGACCCCGCCCCGCTTTCCTTAATGCCAGTGACAAACAATGATTATGTCGGCCAGGTTGAGCAATCGTGTGGGAGGAATGCATTCGTAGGTCACATAGACCAACCAGGAGTTTGGAGGCACAATCTTTTAGATTTTTTTCACTGATTTTTATATATTAATTTTTTGTGGAAATAAAGCTGCTGTGACAGATAAATATAACGCCGCATCATTATTATACTCGCGTTACGCAATCCAGCAAGAGTTTTATACTTTCAACTGTTAGTGTAAAAGAGAGAGAAACAAAGAGAGAGAGAGACCATGAAATGAACGTTCTGAGGTTTTAACCGAGGGCAATGGTCCCGGTTGGTAATAGCACCTCAACTCTGGTCGACATTTTCGTGTTCTAGTAAATCTTTTCGTATAGAGCAACACGCTGCTCTGACGTCAGGCCGCAGCGGTGGCGCTGCGGTCGGCAAGGCACGTGCGCATATTATGCGCAAGCGCAGTGCCCACACCTTGTGTGGGCGAGGGCGGCCTTGTTTGTAAACAGTGTATGTGACTATAAAAGGGAGGTTCGTATCCGAAGACGCGTGGTGTACGTTGACTCTAGATTGTCGGTAACGGGGCGCGGCGGTTTGACGTTAGAATTATCGAGTGAGCTGAATCGGCCTTGAGGCTTATGCCTGCCTCCTCCTAACCCGGAAAATATATATCCCAAAGTGAAATAAATAAGTAAAAACTACATGAAAAAATAGTAGAGAACAGAATAAGAAGTGGGAAAGATATTAAGTGATGCAGACATTGAGTCTTTTACTTGAAAACAGAATGTGCGCATCGTTATTGAAGTTAATATCGCATATCAGGCATAAATTATATTTTTTGTCTGACTCAGATTCCTGATTAAAGTATCTAATCTAAAATTATGTCGATCTCAAATTGAATCTGACAAGTTCTTGAGCCAGAACTTTATTATTATTTTTAAACTTGTCAAATTTGCTTATAATGTTTTTTTTTTTCTTCATCGTTTCGAATTTAACGGGATATACAGAAAGCTCTGTTTCTTTGTGTGTGTTTTTTTTTAATTTTTGCAAGAGCTTCCGTCACGGAAAGGGAAAAGCCGTCCACCGTCTTTATGATGTAGGCTCCCTCCCAGTAAAACATTGATTCTGGTTATTGTGCGCCTGCGACAAATGTCCAGTGGGCTTTCTCAACATGCTTGTAGAAAGTCCTCGGGTTGTCAGTTGTATAAATCGTTCAGTCCTGATTTTGGGCGCTGAATGCAATCCCGCATAATCTGCGAAATGAGCATTGCAATAGTTTGGGCACCTTATGATGCAACGTCTTTCTTTAAACGCTCTCCGGCGCCCTTGGGAAATATGGCAAGGTTCTTGTATATTAAGAAAACTTTCCAAGTGTTTTGCAGTTAAAACATCGGGAAGGGGCTTTAACTTTATTTATCACATCACGTTTGGTGAAGCAGAGGCTAAATCTTGACGGGTTCGTACAGAGTGGGAAAGCTATAAGCACTCGGTCAGTCGGTTCCGCTGCTTCACCATCTATGCCACATGTCGCTAAAGACGGCGGTCTGCAATCACACCATTTATTTATACCCTAGTTTCACGGGCACCACTAACCTCAGTTATAGGTGGGACTGATGGCAGACGTAATTGTGATAAGGGGCGCCCGACGTTGAATATATTTAGCATTTGCTGCCAACTCTACCTTACTTTACTTACACGGGCAAAGTTAAGTGTGACCTCAGTCACACTTAACTGAGCGGTTAAAGTTGCCGTGTAACTATAGAGGTATTTTGGCAGCTCGCTAACCAAGTACTTACTCACCTGGAACCTTCCACCATCCCATTGTTATGCGTAAATGCTATTGAAATGGTTGCCAACAGAACAACAACGTCAACATCGTGAACACTCAACAGTTTTCTTTTAAAGTGGTGACCCCTGTTACGTCTACCTGGAAACATCCCTATCCTTGAAATGATGCCACAATACCGGAGTGGGCGTCTGCCCACGCTGTTCTCTCTGCAGTTCAGCGGATCTTGTTGTTGCACTCGTTGGTCTATATTATCTGGATTTAACGACTGGTACATCACACCTGTTAATTATAACGGCAATGATTCAGTCGCATGGCCTATATTGAGAGTGATTTCCCCTTCAATGAGAGAAACACAGTTCACTTTCTCATAAAAGTGGAGTTGACTAACCTTTCCTCACTTTCTTTGACAAGCATTGTCACGTTCATTACTTTGCCCAAATCGGCTCTGTTTAGACACTGATTAGAAGAACCTTTCCTGACCGGTTAGTAAGTGAAGTTTACACGTTGGGTTCTTACTAACACTGAGTTGGTGGAGAGGTAACCAACCAAAAGATAACTACATATATTCGCCCTTTGGAATCCGCACGGATATACCCCCAAAAGACCAATGCAAGCTCAAGAAGAAAGGGTCAGCCAATAGGAAGCAACCAAGACTAGGGCCTACCGCTCTTGTTATCACAGGACAGCGCCCTCCCGTCTCTACACTTCTTCAGGAGCACTTTTTCTTCGTATTTTTAGTCCCTGATTTGCCTTCCCGCGAGGGGGCAAGGAACTGCGCTATGCTGATTGAGCTACAACCAGAGGGGAACCCCGGGCTCGAGTCCAGAACTAGCTCCTTAATTCAGAAGGTGTCTGCTTTTACAAGAAGTGACGAGTCGCCAACATGAATTATTCACCGCACGGAGCATCAGCGGCCTCCGGCAGGGCGTCTCTGCCGCCTGACCCCGCTGTTGATGCTGGCGACGAGGAGCTGAAGGGTTCTGGAGAGCGTGACCATGCAGACCTTCTTGGATGAGTATTCAATTTTAGAATTCTTACGTGCTCCGAAAAATGTAGTTGCTCCAAGGTTTGATTTTGAAAGTTTGAAGAGATTCAAAACGATTACCTATCAGATTATTAGAAAAGCTTAATTGATATTACCAGACGTCATGGCCTCAGTTTTCACCCTCCTGCCGGCCTGGGTAGAACTATAGATAATACAGTACGACATACACTGGTCATACCGACGCGATAATTTCGGATCCTGGTACCGAGTCTGGAAGCCGTAGGAGAAACTTGTGTTTATTTGAGGAATATTTTAGATTACTTTTGTGTACACACGTGTAAACATAATGAACACGATGCCCTGTTTGTCTTTATTATCTGACCTCTGTTGGCCTGGTCATTTCGTGTTTACTTTTTGCATCACGCTTATCAGATATGCTAAGAAAAGAACGACGAAAGGTGTTACATGTGTTTCAGTTAATTTCATCCGCGGCTATATATCACAGAGTGTCTCATTACTATTTTTTTATGATGGTGTAACTCTTCGTAGTATTCCATGCCCCTCAATCACGCAAAAAGTACTAACGGTTATATGGTGACAAAATTACGAAACATCGACGGTAAACCTAAGATGATCTAAAAGCTCTAACGCGGAGACCTTTCCCGCGTGCTCCCGAGCAAAGATATATGATTGCTTGGTAGAATAAAAGGTCTCGGCGCAGGCAAGTGCCCGTTGTGGGCACATTAGTATGTCCGTTCGCCTCCATGTAGTGTAGCATATGTGGCAACTACATTTACTGTGCTCAGCGCACTCCTTAACAGGCTTCACAGCTACTGAAATTTGAAGATACATAGGAACACACTCTGACGAGACAGCTGTCACTTGCGAGGGCATGGTGGTCTGTTTGCTGAACGACACTTAATAAACTTTGCGCACCGGTCATCGAAGGAACCCAAAATAAGACATCTGACCAACTTTTGCCAGTTCACGGCCGTTCAGTTCCTTATGTTCCTGATTTAATTTAGTCGAGAATTACTGGGTGACCAACAGCGCTTTGCCAGGTTTTCTTCCGAAGAAATCGTAAAGACAAGTGAATTCCTTTGGCGCAATAAATATCGGTCAATATTTTATTGAGAGAAGGCCTTGCTCGTCCACAAACCTGAGAACTACACACAAGGCGACATTAGGTTAGTTATCTTTTTTTTTTCACAAAGAACTCGTTTGGACAAATTGCTGATAATATCACAATTGCTCGGAGCGTGAGTGCTGCTTGGCTCCTTTCAAGCGGAGTTCTAGCAGCCACGTTAAAGGTTCGGTTTTGTTAACAAAAGAACTCATTCACTAAGAATTTTTTTGTGCAACGAACAGCGCCCAGTTCGCCTTTCTGCCAACGGTGCCAACAAAAAACACAGCAAAATAAAAAAAGCACGAGCCCTTGATAAATTTCTGAATCTTGAAATGCACCTCTATGTTCTTGCAACCATAAAACACATTGACCAACCGTCGAAAGTGTACATGTATGCTTAAGTCATATACAAACTGTTTTAGCCGTGCTACATACTTAAATTATGCATATATTACGAAGAGCTAAAAAGCAGGAAGTTACATACAAATAACTGGTATATATGGTATATATGTATATGGTATATAGCTTATGCCAGAAAAGTCTGAGAGCGTCTAAAAGTAGCACTGACGTGTAATTGACGCAGAAGAAAACGTTCTCCGTCCACGTTAGAGTGAAACACGTCTCATATCACCAAGGTCTTTATAGTCATTTGCGAAATCTGTTAAAATTTGCATATAAATGGTAATCTAAATCCATGTTCACTACGGTGCTAAAAGTACATCCTTAAGGGGGATTTTGTTTCAACGAGATTGCACGGATTTCTTTGGAGGAAAATTACCCCGAGCATGAATAAAGATTTATGCTAAGAATCCCGTCCGCTCGTTGAGCTCTCATCACCTTAACGCTGACAGGCCGGAAATTCCTTTCGAACATAGCAGCTTGGTGCCCCCGGCCTTGGGGGCCGTTTAAAAACAAAGTTTCCCTGCTGTTCACGCTGCATGCTTTATATACGTCGTGAGCTGTCCGACAATATTGATGGGCATTCACTTCTGCAAATCCACATTCTCGTCTGGTGCACAAACAACATACCATATGACTATCATAATCCCTGAGATGCGGCATATACGCTCATGGAGTTTCAAGAAACAATAGCAAACATTTTCTCGAAGAACACTTGTTGCGTGTTTGTTTCTCATTGGTCAAGTTTCTAAGTGTGCATTGCTCTATTTCCAGAATACGGATTCCGTATAGCCATTATCGTAAAGGGCGAGGAGCCTCCGAAAGGAGGAAACTCTTCCCCAATTTCTTCTTTCCGTTCGAGAAAGAGGGAGAGTCCTCTTTTTTTTCCGGGAAGTAGCTCAAAGACCTGTTCCTGTGAGCAGATGGGGAGAAGAGTGCTACAGCGAATAAAGAGAAAGAAACTGGTAACCGTTCTTCTTCCCGGGTGGAGACGCTTCTGTAGGTTGTCTTTTAAAAATATATAACTTGATTCTGGAAAAGCAATTAAATCTCAATTCATTTGCTCTTTCAAGTAAGCTAGAGTGTAGTGTTTCCTTCAAAGTGCATCACATTTCGGGCCTATATGTGGCCTGTGTCTAATTCACGGATGTTAATATTTTTTTTTTTTGTCTTCATTTTTTTTTCTGAGATACCTGCCAAACCCTTTTTGCAATATTTATTCAGAAAACGTTACTTGTATGTTGCTGGTTTCTTCGTAAATAAATTACTGCATATTTCTGCAGTTTATTCGAAAGAAGTCGGAAGATGTGACACACAACCATAGTTTTTATATCGCTTGCCGGGTGGGCGGGATCAGAATAATCACAATTATAAAGAAACACACATGGGCGCTGCCCCATACGAATGTCCGGAAAGAAGCCACACGCAAAAATACTGATTGACAAGTTCGTCACTGTCACCGAAAGAAACCCGGCAAAACTCAATACAGCGTCTACTCACCGCGGGGTTCGAATCAATCAAGAGTTTAGAATTCCGTCGCACTGAGAAAAACTCGATCGCCCCGCTTCGTGTAAATTTGCTTTGTTGGTTCTTACAATGATATTAACCTTCGCCTTCGCAATTACATGACTGTTTATCGTCATGCAATTACGAAATATTGTAATCGTAATGTAATTGTCAGGCAATTACGAATTACATATTGGTTCTCAAAGTTCACGATGTCCTTTCCTCGGGGGTAACACTCGCTGTCCGCACTGAGCGGCTAAGATCGAATAAACGCAAAGCGACTTGTTGATTTCCCCCGTGGTAATTTCTGAAGGGATCGTGAGGAGAGCCTGACAACACGCATGCATGCCCACAGAGACGTGAAGTACAGAATCGATGCCGGCATATACAACTCGCGCTCCATACCCGGAGTAGCAAGTGCAGGAACATGGCAGCAAAGTACGTTCGGTTCTTGCGTAGAAGCAGCAGAAAAGGGGGTGGGGATTGGGTTATATAGCAATGGCTGTAATCGACCCTCTATGCTGTACCTTTCTTTCCAAGCTCCATGCGTTTCGGCTCTGGAGGAACATTCCATTAACACTGGTCAGTGGCACTCAGTCGACCCCACTGGGAAAGATGTTTTGTTCTCTATTGTGACGCTTAGAGTGCCTCGCTTTACCTTGCGCGTTATACGTGCCTCGAGACATGCGTCCACGCCTCATCATGAGAAGCGTAAATTTTGGGCGCACGGGATGAAACACGAAGGACGTAGCCATGCGTGAGCAATGACGAAGGGCGTTACGGAAAACTTAAACGGGCGCCGGCATATTAACCCTTTCTGACTAAAATACTGATAAATTATTGACGCAAGGCTTTGCGCCGAGAAACTGAGAGAGAGGAGACAAGAACGCGCGGGACATCAGGACGCCGAGCTTTGGTTGGAATGATTAGTGCGTAAAACTAAAGTGCCTTTGTCTCCACTGAACGCGTTCGAATGGCAGAGTCGAGCGCCGGACGCCGGCGACCCGCGTTCGACGAGTGCAGTGGAGACAAATAAGGCAGCTAGCTTTATGTCTACCCACTAATCCATTCAATCAGAGCTCGGCGTTCTGACGTCACCGCGCACTCAAGTTTCCTCCTCTCCCTCAGCTTCTTGGAGCATACATTCGGGGAACAGAATGGCGAGAATTCGTACAGCCTCAGCCATGCAGGAAGGGAGTGTTTTAACCAGTCAGTCAATAATACGCTGCGCTCATCATTGCGCAATATAAGAAGAGTAGAGGCGATAGGCAACAATCAGCAATTATACCATGATTACTGTACGAACATATGACACCCCTCTCATACATGATCAACAGAATAGCTACTTTGGTACTGTTATGCAAGGCAAGAAAATGGCGTGCTAGTGTTCTCTTTTTTTATTATCAGATTTTTTAATGTATTAAAAATCATGTTTTTGTTTATTTTTTTGCAATAAATCTTTCGATTTGCCTCATATAAAAAATTACTAGTTGCGTAGTAACTGTTGTTATTGTCAGATATATTAATATAATTGCGCTGATACGATCGGGCAGGCAACGCTTTGTCATTCGTGTCCAGCTATCTTAGCTTACACGATGTCAAAAATAATGATCGAATGTAAGAACTAAACCGAAGTTGATGAAAGTTTTCGATCTCGGTCAACGAAAGGCGGCAGGAGCTCAGCGCGTTCTCTGGTATAGAAGTCCCATTTCATCAGACACTGCTTCTGCCTCCAGTGGCTCCCCTATGTAAATAAATCTGTTGTTGCATGAGCAACATCCTTCCTTCTAATACCCCTCACAGAACGCATCTCCGAATCATCGTAAACTAACAAAACACGCATTGCTCTGCGGGCATTCAAGTGGTCGTAATGGAGTTCCAGCGGGCAGAACACGGAGGGTAATTAGGCGAATCCGCCATCCATCCATCCAGGAGACTCGCTATACGAGTGTCACTTCGAGAGGACATTCCTCGGTCAGACGATGCGTATAAGTCGCGTCTCGTTAATATGAACCCCGATAGTGCAGTTATGTCTCGTTAATGTGGAGGCCTCGGCCATAATTCGAGTCGGTCGTAATAGAGAGACAAAATAGTACGTATTCACTCAATTTGTCCCCAAAAATGTTGTCTGGGTATACGACGGATTATATATATTAACGGGGTCCATAATGACGGGACATGACAGTATGAATACCTCGCGATTTGGACGGACCCTTCGCGGACGAACTGGGGAAATACGCGCATTTTTGTCCCGTTGTTACGGACAACTCGCATTATGAAAGATTTCTGGGAGGAATGTAGATGTACGTATTACCCAGACATGACTGTAATACTGCATTGGCCACAAACCGAGTACACCATAACTCTTTGGGCATATTTATGCGAGACGCTGAAGCTCAAAACAAGAAACGCCGGCAATGCTTGCCCTCGGCATCCATTCAACTTCCATCGCTGCGCAGATTCGGGAGCTGCCGGGAACATTCCCCAAAGTTTCGGCTAGGGAGACGTTTCTCACGAAAGGAAGCGAAGGCCGACGTTGACGGATGGTGAGGGCTCAGAAGATGTCCGCGTTGTCGCGTGGCTGCTGCTTAAACGAGCCGAGGACGGTCAAGCGCGGAACGACCAGCAGGTGATCCGTGGAGGCCCTGAAGACGCGATCGTCCAAAGTCACGTGACCCGTATGCTACGGACCGCGACGGTGGAAAGACGGCCGGCGTTCAACTATACACGAAATCTTGCAAGATGTAGAGGAGAACATCTCGCAATCGTGATACAATAAATCATTCGATGTGTCATCGCCGCCAGCGAGCCATTCATTATGTTGCGCGTGTCTTGCATTCATCTTTTGGGTTGCGTGCTCTACAGAGTTGCCAGAAACATGTTGCGTATCGTTAGTAGATTTTCTGGTTTGTCTGTGTGCTGATAGCATTCCCTTTAAAAACGAACGTTCGCTTTCGGCCTTTCTTCGAACTATTGCCAAGAGGCACCGCCGATCAAATGGCGGAATGATTTAATGAAAACACCACTGAAAGAACACAGAAGCAACTGAGAAGCGTAAAAGATGGTAAGCCACGCCTTGGGATCCTGGGATGTCATAAACTATGAACACAGTAATTTAAGTCTCACGAGTTACCCGTTCCTAATTAAACGGCTTCGAAGAACGTTGAAGCTCGTTTTCTTCAGCGCTGTTAGTTCGTACGACCGGTCGGGGTTCGCACGAGCTTTGGACCTTCTGTGGTTCCAATACATTCAGTACGATCCCTCCAGCCATAAAACTACACAGAAGCACAGAAGATGCATGCGAGCATAGAGTTATTACAATAAACGCTAGAGGCTCAGCTGGCGCTAGTGTCTACGGGACTTCCGGTTGCAAATTGAAGCAGACAGCATGCAGTCTACATTTTCAGCCTCCCTGTGTATTCCTATGGGAAAACGCGCGTGAATTTTGTCTGTTCGCCGGAAAATAACATGAATAACTTTTGTCATATCGGTTGTAACGGGTAGTATGTACCTTTATTTGTATTGTGAAAGTGTAATTGCTTTAGTTACAGCATTTTTCTTTACCACTGAGCGATGTTAAACTTCGCTCTATTTCAGGCCCAAACCCTTGTTTCAAGGAAGGTATGTGAAAACGAGCGACGGTTCTAAGCAAACTAACGATCGAAAGGAATGTAGTGTGTGTTCAGGTTCGCTAGCATTTCGGTGGTGCTTATATGTTGCTAATATGCCCGTCCTGTCATTGGATGAAAATGACTCCGTCGTGCGCATCTTTACGATCGGTTAAAGAAACATTCGAACGCAAAAAATAAAGCACGTGAGCTACGAAAGGTAGGTCTTTTTATTATTTCCCATGTCGGCCAGTTTTTATCGGGCACCTGCTCTCTGGCTCCCCTTATTTGCAAAGATTTGGAGCGTGCGGGTGATGCTTTGAACCATTTGAACCCAGAACAAGCATCTTCACAGTACTTATTTATTGCAAATCTGACTATATTACGTGACTTTCAATTTATTTTGATCCTCTGCAAGCACAAGGAGTTACTTATCCAGTGTTACAGCATAGTTCTTGCCGTCTCTCTCGGTTTTCTACATGTCCTTCGTTCGTTTGGCACGTATATCCCCCATGTTGGAAAGCGTCGACGCCGTGTTCGCGCTAACAGTGTCCGACAGTGCACAAAAATACACGTACGAAGCCGTTTTAGCACCGTTTTTAATGCGATGAATTTGAAAGAAAAACGCCGTAACTGACCATTTATTTCGTCTGCGTGACTGAGAAGTGTTCCAATGTGCCTAGTACGTACAAGTTATTCGTGATATTTGCTCTTATAATCGAGCGCAGAGAGAAAATGCACTCGCTTTTTCCCATAGGAATACATTACCGGAAGTCAAATTTAGACTGCTTGCTGTCTGCTTCAAAATGCAACAGCACACTAGCGCCAGCTGAGCCTCTAGCGTTTATTGTAATAACTCTATGCATGCGAGTGCTGAGCTCGCGGGGACCTGTCACCGGTGCACCGCTGAATGGCCCCACTGCATGCAGTGTGTGCATTTACAGTTGTTTGCGCAATGCATTTCACCACGTTTCACCTCTAAATATTCAGGGCAGCTAGAACTCGCAAAACAAAGTTGGCCCGACCGTCTCCAACAAACGCTGTGCCAGTTTTCGAAAAAAAAAAAAAAGCCTTCGTGCTTCATGTTTCGGAACGTGTTTTTTTTTTTTATTCCCTAGAGCCTTAGCTGCATGCTTTCCCGCTTTCTAAAATTGGCCAAGGTTCGGTCATCCATGCCTAAAAGAGCGGCACCAACGTTCAGAGACGCTTTGCTCGACAATGTGTCGAGCAAAGATACAACGGCGCGCTAAAACTGAACAGCATCGCAAAAAAAAAAAATAATAATAAACGCTTTTCCCACTCGCTGTTCAATAGAGCGTGTGCTGCTAGCTCCCCTGCGCGACCCGCCAGCAACCGGGCAGGAAGCTACTGGGGCTCCAGGCCGCGCCTGAACGCACTCAACAAAGCGTACGTGCCATCATTCGACTTCTCGCGCACGTTAGTTGAAGAGGTACAAGCACAAGGCTCGTACGCAGCGGGCACAGGTGCCAAGGGAATCGAAGGCAATGCAGTGCGGGCCCCTATCGATCGGTCGAAAGACGTTTCGTGGAAAACCTTTCGTTGGCGCGCGTTTCATAACCACACGGTTCGTCGACACTGAACGTTTCGTGGAAGCTCGTTTCGTGGACACATGCCGCTGCGACGTATCGCTGACAACGTAATTTTTTTTCCTAAGGCGTTATTTTCATAAACCAGGCCAGCCGAAAAAAGTTAGTTGCGAACACAGCAGGGTCGTGTGCGACGAAGCCTCTCAAGGTATGTAGATGGTAAGAACCAGAGGAAACCAACTGTCGACGAAACGATCTGTCGATTGAAAGAATTGAAAGTGCACAAATGAATAAAATTATTATTATTATTATTATTATCATTATTATAATTATTATTATTACTACCAGGTACGGTACGTGGCGGCTCGCTCAGATATTTTCGTATGGCTGTGCTCCAGTGCACTGCGTTTTCTTCTAATCACTTAAGACGCTGTCACACTGCTACAATCTATAATGCAGCTCTGAAACCCATTCGTTCGGCGCGTTTTTGTTTCTACTAGTTTAATGCATTTATTTTCACCTGGGACTCGAAATACTTCCGACAATGTTATAAGCGACGATTTCGAGTAGATAGTGCGTAGATTGTATCTCGCAAATGCTCCACATCCCTCAGTATCGCTACACGCAGTTACAGGGCTACCCGATGAGTGGCGCAGGTGTGCAGGTGTGTTTGTTCTTTCGTTGTAAGCGCTTACAAGAGCAGAACGCAACGCGCTCGAGCAGGCTCAAACGCACATTTGTGAACAAGCCTTAAAGGGGCCCTGCAATCATAATTAAGCGTCTACCTTTTTTGCGGTTTCCACGTCTCTTGGGGTTCGGGCAAGCCAGCGGGCACGGAGAGAGTAACTAAATATCAGTGCGTCATATTTTAACCGGACGACGCGGAAACCTCCTCCACCGATGGGGGCGACCCGCGGTACCGAAAGCGCGCGTAATGTGACGTCTTAGGTCCTGGGCTTACTACTGGTCAGAGCCGCTAAAAGCTTCTTTTTAGTCGAAATACAAAATGTAAGTGGCGCGAACCGTTTCAATTATATATAAAAGTAGTTTTTGTTCAGTATTTGAGATCAGAAAAGAAACAAATGCAGTTTATAAAGTACGGAAACAAGAAATGATCCGTCGACATACCCGCCACCAATCGGTGGAAAAGGCGGCGCCTACTAGAAAGGAGTAGTGGGATCAGGCGCCGACACGGAAAGGTCCCGGATGTACGCGGCGGCGCTGCGGCCGTACGGACCGAAGGACCCGGCCGGCTCTGAGCGTTCCCAAGGCCTTCGGTGAGCAGCTTTGTCTGGCGGTTTGGCCGTTTCGCGGTATGGCAGCGCGAAGTGGCTCCCATTCTGAACTGATCTTTACCCCGTGTTTGCTGTCGTTTGTGGCCAATGAAGTGTCATGCCGAATTGGTGCTTAATCGCGCAGCAAATGCAATGAGAGCCGCTCTAGCTGCCCGCTACATACAGCCTATCCAGAACACGCTTTAGTGGCGCCCTCTCGCGCCGTCGACACGGAGTACGGCAGCCGTGAGCACTCGCTCAGCTCACCACCCCTCGTCTAGTTCACGGCCACTCAAGCAACCAAGGACGTCATGAAGGAGGTTATTTTTTGCTTGTTTTTGTAATTTTAATTCGCCTATAACTTCTAAAATAAATCGAAATTCGAGAAAAGAAAAGTGTCATTAAGTCACTACGTTCAGTGCACTCAGGTTTGGTGCAAATTAAAAATGAGTAAAAAAGCCATTGCAGGGCCCCTTTAAAGGAGAACCTCTACGTCGACGCCGGGCTGTTGCTCGAAACGGGAGGTGACATGTTACGGCCAGGAGGCAAGTTTCGGTGTAAAGTTGAGGAAGAACACGTGTGACGCCCTCCACAAAGTTCAGCGCCGCCTTAAGAACTCCTCCGCAATTAGCGGGGCACTTTTTCACAAAGGATGCCCTTCCTGCCCGGCGGTGCAACGAAAGAGATTTCAGACGAGCGAAGCCAGCCCCTTTCTAAGTGCTCCCCTTCGAAATAGCGGTGCATAGTCGTAGTCGATGCCTTGAGATGACCGCTCCACTAAAGTGGCAGCTGCTTGTTTCTGCCGCCTCTGGCAGAGGCGAGGATCCGTCTCAAACGTTTACATATTCTAATTTTCATGACGATACTGGGATCTATTTCTAGTTCCAATCTATTTTCGACCGTACTTATGTATCACGAAGGAGAGGTCATTTGAAATATCACTCTTCCCTTCAGATGCCGAGGTGGTGTGTTCGTATTAATAAATACTAAAATGAAAACTAAATAAACGTTTCCTTTTGCCGCAGTGTATTAAAGGTTGGAATAGACCCTCCAGTGATAGAGTAGAGATAGCAATGTCAGGGCTCTCTTTCGACAAAGTGCGATTGTATATGTAAGCTTTTTATATAGTACAACTGTTATATATTTAAAGTTTTAGAATCGTTGTATTTATCTATGATAATTTTGTGTTCTGTGATTATGTGTGGTGTACACTTTTTGTGTATGTGCACTTCCTACGATGATACCTTTTCAGGCGACCTAGTATCCTAATATATAAATAAATAAATAAATTTTATTGGGGCTGGTCGGTTATGCTGAATATTTGTGAGCTGCTCTTTACGAACAGAAACAAAGAAAAAAGATAATAGCTGCGTGTACTTCTCCAGCAGCCCCGATTTCAATATATTTCTGCTTGATGCTGTTTGTTTCAATTCAGCTTGATGTAAAACTTTTGCACCCTTGCCTGTATGTACCCTGTAATACTGACACCACCTCTAGAAAAGAAACAAACGTCGCTTAGATGCGATTACGGATCGAAATATGTTTCGTTTATATTTTTTTATCGTGCTCTCCAACTTTCTGTTGAATATAAAGTCAGGGACGAAAGATGTATAACGACCAGTATGCAGTTCAAGAAACTTTAGTGGAAAGAAATAGAAGAGGGGAGTCGTGTCTTACGGTTATGATCTGCAATGTGATTCTAAAGTGAATAATTCATCCAGAACCGAAACTATAGTAGTGAAAGCTACATTTCATTTCTTGTTTAGAAAAGTCAGCTGCTAAACACATCAGGCTGCATAACGTTCTTGTCTCATATGACCGAGATAAATAAACAGGACCAGCATGGTTCGAAACCCATTGTGTATTGAGGGGAGAGGTTGAAGCAGACGACGCTACACCCAGTTCAAGTGAAGGCGGGTACCCTCACTGACATTGTAACAAGCAGGAAGAACAAAATGCCCTACACCTATGACTAGTACAAAAGTAAATTTAGAGCACGGAAGATGCGGCCGCGGTCGGTATATTTGAACCTGAGATTGAGTGACACTATACAATCAACGAACAGGACGTGGTACCGAATTAAGGTTCCTGAGTGTTGACTCGATGGCATATTCAAAGCGCGACAATGTACACTCATAAAAGACAAGCAGGATGTCTAAAAGAAATCGTAGATGAGAGGAAAACAAGAGAACGACATTCCCCACCGACAATCATTGCTTCAAACGGGACATCTCTTTTCAACCTCGGAGCGGAATATATGTACTCGAACGTACAACTTTACCGCGTCATTAGACCAACAATATGGAGTGCCAGGACGAGGTATTTTTGTACACATGGCCCGAGTAAAAAATCCGAGTGCATTTACGCTACCGCCTAGTGTTTGTCACGACCGACAGCAGCTCGGCGCTTGCGTAATTCACTATAACTGTTGCACCGTTGTCGTATCTGCGCCACCTCGTGAGCTCGATCCTGAGGTTTTTCACGCTACTTTGGCTTCCATTCTACATTCCACATCCGCGCCTCAAGCTTGCTTCGTCCGACGAGCACCTTTCGTCCCATACCACCTAGAAGGCAAGGAGGCTATGGCTGATGACGTAGTTGATGACGTCACCAAAAGTTTTTTTGGCAAAAGACGACCATGCAATTTCCCGGGGCGGTTCCCATTACCAGCTGTCGTTGTAAAATACAAGATGCCGGGAAAACGTTAACGCCCTTTAATTCTTCCGCTCCTCCAATTCGCACTATTTTATTTCTGCATAAATAGGCACCAACTAGCCCAGCAACGTAAAGGATAGTTTTGGGCGACTACCTTTTATATATATATATATATATATATATATAATCGTCCCGTCCAAACAATCCAAGAAATTTCTCTCTCGCGCGACAGCCTGGCTGTCCGCGTATACTCAAAATCTCTCGCGGCAGGAGTGCGCCACAGTGACGGCGGTGCCATAGTCGGGGAAACGAGCGGCGGCCGCCACTTTCCGCGCCCCTTTTCGCCCTTCCGCGAGAGACAAACAGCAGCTCCTGCGCAAACATTGCGGAGCAGGCAAAGCGCTCGGCGCAAATACATTTCGGGACCGAGCGCGTGTAAAAAACGCAAATAAGAAATAAAACGGGAGAGGAGCACCAAGAACAGAAGGGCTCCATAGGAACAATCAAACAACTATCCAACGTAATACCTACCGCCTCTCCCCTGTCTCCGCGAAGGAAAAAAAAGAAGAAAAAAAAAGAGTGGAAGCCGTCTTGCGGTTTATTGGTGGGTGAGTGTTTCTCCAGCACGGAGGGAGAAAGTTGAAACGTTGCAAAGAAGAATGAATCGAAGAAAGCGAGTCAGTTCATCTTCTTCACAGGTACAAACACACGCAAGTGTCTGATCGGTGGGGACAAGCACACCCCCCCCCCCCCCCTAAATAAAACTAAAAAAAGAAACGCTTCTTTTCAAAATCCGGAGGTGTCGAATGCAAATTTGCGTATCTTCGTCTTCGCTCGCGCCTCAGTTTTCGCTCCTTGCGTATGCGGGAGAAGGGGTGCGTGCGCGCATCTTTGAGACTTTTTTTTTTAATTTTGTTCTTAGGGATTTTATTTGTCTTTTGCGACTCGCTTCCTATGTATATCAGCCGGTTCCTTCTCGCTCGCTTTTGGGGCTCGCGCGCCGCGCAATACTTACCGGCATCAAAACAAGCAGCCGCTCAAAATCCATAAAGATTCACCAGTGGAACGCATGCGGAAAGGGGGGTGGGGGAGGCTGAGCCTCACCTCGACTGCGTGATTTGCACGCGCGGGCGCTGTTCCGGCGCTCTAACCTGACTCGCAGGCGGCTCGTGTTGGCTTCGAATGAGTCTACAACGAACAATGTGGGAAATCAGTTTGCGAATTCCAGTCGCGTGGAACGACTTTGATGCCCCGCGCGATGTGTTTCGGTTTCCAACTGTGAGTGCGGCCCGACGATCCAGCGCCCCATTGGGGCTCCCGCTTTGCCCTCCCCCAGAGCGTGAAGTTTACGGCTTGAAATATGGAGAGATTTAAGTGCCAGCTGCTTTTACTTTGCAGTTGAGTCGTGTGCTCCCTTGTTTGGTTCTCAGCTGCCGTCTGGCACTGACTTTCGCGCAGTTTAAAGTTTCTGAAGTCTTGCTGTTCGAATGCGTGGTCTGTCTTTGCTGCGTGATTTAACTCGTTGAGCAATAAAGGGCCTGAATTCGAAAATGGTCGGAGACAAGCTAGACTTTGCCCGCTCGCTAATCAGGTTCCATCGACTTGGAGTAATTGTATTTAACGAGTTCCTTTTTTCCGCCTGATTTCTGCCTTAACTCTTTTTCATATTGCCCGTTCAGTTACCAGATGTTGACTGCCCGAACGAAATACAAACTGGAGTGTCACCGGAGTCTGCCGTCGTTATCTTCTGAAGAACACTGCTCTTTGTTTCAAAATGGGAAGTTGTACGCCATAAAGCAGATGGACAGAATTATACGCCTTGACTGGGTTCAACTAACGCGTTCGTTTGAACTTTGAACGTATGTGATTGAGAGAGTGGAACAGTGAAGTTCACGCGCACTGTCATGTAAATTTTGCGGATAACCTGTAACTGTTCTTGGATTTAAGTTTTAATTTTTAACTTACTTAACTCATTAACACCCCCTTTCCAATCGAGAATCGAGGTAGGTTCTTGCACTGAGTGACTTGCAAGAGGCGCTCTACTTTGTTCTCATGAGAATGGTGGTGGACTTCCCTTCTGGGCATGCTTGTGTTTCAGAAGAAAAGAAAGAGAAAAGAAAGGTTAATCCAAACCAAGGCGTGTCTCTGGAGACTCAGCGCGCCAGTCGGACAAGATGTTCAGTTTGCTTGCGCATGCCTGCAAAGTGTTTGTGTTGATAGCCAGCGCAAACACCTCTCCAGTCTGGCAGGGAACAAATGGGCAAGTCTTGCTAGTTTCCGAAGTATGTGTGCATCCAGGGGGAGCTCCGGCTGTGGTCATTATATTAAGTTAGCAACGGTTTTATTCCATTCAGAAGTGTGTGTCTAGGTTGTTTCAGATCGCGATGGAGGCTAATTGTCTAGGGTGGCCTTATCTTGTGCATAAAGGCTGTTCAACGGAACTCGAAGTCGTTGCTAGCACTGGAAGCG
>JAZHYW010013866.1:0-100880 GCA_037355805.1 Ixodes ricinus | reverse complement strand
AGCGCTGAACTGAAAATTACTTATTTATTGTAAAGAAAGAAAACAAAACGAAGTAAACAACGAAATCACCATCGTATTAACACGTGTGAAAGTAGGCTATTTATTTTTCTGCAAGTAAACATAAATTTGGCTTCCGCAGTTGTTTCCATTATATATTCCGTTCATGCGCCTCAAATCATTAGGAGAGGAAGAGGTAAGACAGCCTTTAGAATTCCCTTGCTGACTTATCCTCTCCTCTCCCAATGATAGTGATGTTGTCGAAAATGGGTGACACAAAAAAGTGCCGCAGTGCTGGGATAGGTGACCCCCCCCCCCCGCCCCCGCTGCTGATCAAAGCGACCAATCACCCTCCTACTGCCCAGCGAAATATTATATCGCACGTTCTACATGCGTGTTTCTGTGTTTTACAGCGCAGTGGTTCCTCTCCCACTGCTATCGGCAATTCCAGGACAACGTTTGCCTGATTGCAAGATACCGAGAACAGGATAGGTACTTGAAACAGCGCTATCGTTTGCAAGTTGTGAGAAATTCTGTGCTGTGTGGCGTGATTTGTGGTCTCTTGCTTGGCCTCTCCCTTTTCGTGGTGTTTAAGATTTAGCTGAGCTGTGGGAGCGTCTCCATTTAACAAACGTGCCCGTGCAGTAATGCTAGAGCACGGGAGCATGATTAGTCGCTTCGATCAACAGCGAATGGTCATTTACCTCCGCACTGTGGCACTCGTTTGTGCCATCCTCTTTTCCACAACATCACAATCACCGCGAGAAGAGCAGAGAATACAACCAGGAAAATGATAGAGGCTTATGAAATGAATCAGCTGGGGAAAACATCTGCGTAAGCCAAACTTCTGTTTACGTGCACCAAAAACTGAAAACCTACGTGAAAACATGTTGATACGACGACGATTCGGTTGTGTAATTCGTTGTGTGTATTTTTTTATTTTTGTTTCAATCAATATTTTTTTTCAGTTCAGCACTCGTTCTCTGCACCTCTTCCCTAGTCTTCGTCGTTTTGGGTTCTGTTCCATGTAGTGCGGGTCATGTTAAAACGCCGGTCTGAACCGTATCTCCTATCGCACAGGCCAATTTAATTGTTGTCGGTGACCTTCCGCTGTCTCCTTTTCGAGAGCAATTGCACGCTCGTAGAACGGCTTAACAGACGTGACCTAGGACGGGAAGAACATACATTGCAGTATAATATATTAACACTAAACGGAATCAACCAGAAAAAAGCACCGATGTTGTGAGAGGTAAATGTTATTTGTCTTACAGTCGGATAATTTTTTGCCGCCAGTCGGCTTGTGACCAAGAAGCTCATTCTCGGCCTCACCATGACGTAGATAGCCGTACACAACATCTGCCGCAAATCGTGACTTCAAACACATTCTTGTTGGCCGAAATGCAATTCCGTTGCCCGTGAACCACCCTTAAGATTAAGCGAATAGCTTCTTTACAGAGGTTAAATAAAGACGACCACTGAGCTGCACACGAACACCGCAAAGCGCAAAAACAAGAGCAAATAAAACGATAAAAACTGGCCTTTCTCGCGCTATGCTACGACGTGCATGGCGGGTAACCGAACACATGGCTGCTGGAAACCGCAGTTGACTGGGTTCTTTTATCGCCTGTCGTAAATAACTGTTCCACGAAAGTTTATTTTTTACTAAGATTGCTTGAGCCGCTGTAAATACCTTGTGAGAAAGGACGCTACCGCGAAGAGAACATATTGGGAACATTCTGTATTGCTTAAGTGATCATCGACAAAATCCGCATGTTGAAAGCGACGACTATGAAAGGCAGGAGGGAATTGTTCGGAATTAGTAATCGTGGTAGGGTGCGTTCACGTTGATGCTTACGTCTGCCGAGTATTCGCCTGTTGTATATAATGTTAAGCTGAATTTACGGCGTGTTTCGGTACGCGTAATGTATACACGTGTATGTTGAATAAAGATGAGCGTTTATGCACAATGTTTGCGGGTAATCAACTAATGTTAAATTTCTTAACTGTTCGTCAGTTGAACATAGGGCAAAGGTTGCCCCGGGAAACTGAGAAAGAGGATGATACGAGAACGCACGGGGATTTGAGAAAGCCGAGCTCTGCACACCAGCATACAACTAGCGAGAAATGTAAAGAGGCCAATTGTGTACACATTTCTGAGTAACCGGAGACGACGGATGAAAAAGGGGGTCAACACAGAAGACGTCTCAAACGCAGCTACTAAACTTTATTGGCACAGTCGTTTATATATCATCTCTCCTCCACGTCTCCCGGAAACTGCACATGCCCCATGTAATTTCAGCCAGGGCCCTGTTTGTTGTCCCCTTTTTCGTCCGTCCTCCCCCGTCTCCAGTTTTTCAAAAATCTGTAACATCAACCAGCTCGCCTGCCTACTCACTTTATCTCCCATTATGTACTTGTCCTTATTACTCCTTCCTACACTGGTCGAAGTCAGCTTGTGCATGGCAACAGAACAACTTGATATTTGTAAGCAAAGAGAGTGTTGTCAGCGGATCTCAACGTAACACAGCAGACAATCTAAATTTTAGTCTGCCGTCGATTTCACTTCACCACCTCGCTCGGTTCATACCAAACGACACACTTCTTTTTTTTCGGTCTGCTAGGAGTTTACGTTTTGTTTTAGTTGTTTTATTTTCGTCTGCTAATGGCGCTTCGTAGCAGAGAAACTGCGTTATTCGATCGAGTTGGGATACAAACTGTTCGCTCTCGCCGTGAGAGGCAAACTATATTTCGCTGTGGTGATGACCAAACTCTCAGCCATTGTGTCGCTCGTGGACCTTTCTCTCATCAGAAGCCGTGTTAAGTTTCTACCCCAACTTGGTCGTGCTCTAATGTTGGCGCACTTGCAGGGATGGTCCGCAACATCATCGCTCGACAGAGATCCCCTCGGTGATCGGAACCATGGCATTTGAACATCTGCCGAAGTTACCAACGTCAATGGGCGATCGTCTCCCTCGTATTTTAACATCAAGACAGGCTGCTGGTGCGGCGGTGCCATAACATCAACCCCGGGCTAATAACATAGGCTGTTAGACCTCATCTTTAACGAAGCCAACACGAACCACCGATCACACAAAGATCCTGCCGGTGACGCAATATCGTCACGTCAGCGCGGCTGTATAAGGGGGACCTCGTGGACTCGCGCGGTGGACAGAAAATTGGACTGACCAACACCACCATCACCTAATCATGCATCATTAAAACATCGTCACCATATAGCCCAAACTCGGTCTCCAGCCCGTCTGTCCTACAGCCTTTAACAACTGGTGACCAACGGTGGGATCCGTCCTGGCTTGGATGAGCGCAGCGGCCATACCCCAGCTGAGGAAGAAGAGGTGTCAGCCGGCGTCGAACGTACCTGAGCACCCTGATTCAGCACCTGTGCACGGCCCAAGGTTCAGCCATCAGTGGTTTCGGGTCCTTCTTCGGACAGCGGTGTGACGTCGCTAATATCTTGCTGGTGGTTCGGGCGGAAGGGAGAGATCGGGCAGCCTGTTTTTGCAGGTGCTGGGCTCAAATGCCGGGGAGCTTCTGAGCTTTCATGTCGTTACAAGCTCTGCAAGGGTGTACATTGCTCTTGGATGTTTTAAATTGTTGTCACACCCAGAAGGCGAAGTGAGATACAGCAGTTATCAAATCAAATCAATCAATCAAATCAAGCTTTATTTGTTGCCACATCTCCTTACATAACAACAGAGGACTTAGGACAAAAAGCTGGGTAGCAGCTTGACGAATGTCCCAGCCCCCATGCAGTTCGGGGCAGCAAAAAGGTAAACAAAAATTAAAAAAAAACTATTACATAAATGTAGACACATTTTATACAAATGTTTGGTGTAATGGAAACTTTAGGCAAAAAAAAACAACAACACAATACCCGGCATTAAACCAGGAGAGCGATCAGCAAATACATAAAGAAAGCACACAGGATAAAAACAACGCCAGTATTCAAAAAGTCATAGAGAAAAAATAAAATTTACTAAACCCTTATGTGAAAGTGCCTCTAAATTTATACTATTTTTGTAGAGAGTGTTTAGTATGGTGGACATATTAAAATGAAGCGTCTGATCGAGGTAATTCGTGCGGGATGGACGGATTACCCAGGGCTGATTTTGCCTAAGGTCGCGCAGGATGATGCGGTGTTTTAGGTTTGCTAAGTCAATGTAATGAAAGTTGTTTTGCTGAACAGCCATACGATACGTTATTAAAAGTTTGAACGCATATAATTGCGTGAATTGTGTGTTTACGTCAATTTTTCCATAAAAACACACAGTTCGGTGTTTTGATGGGGTTGAGCACTTTTTAACGCCGATTATGTTTGGTTCTCCAGCAGAGCCCGTTCTTGGGAACTTTTTTTTGGCATGCTGCAAAGTTTATTCAGCTTGGTAGCTACTGCGTCTACTGTCACTGAAAGAAGCAGTTTGAAATGCATTCTAAAATATTTTAATGTTGATTTAGAAGCGTAGATTGTCTCGACTTTTTGTGTTTTTCCTAGGATTCCTTTGAGACAAAGGTAAGCTCAACATTGGAAACGGTTTCAGGGAAATATTTTGTTGGGGTGCTCGCGAGTATGCAGTGTGCCTTAAGACGCGTACAGTTCCGTTTTTACGGAAAGTTTGATTCAGGGTATTATTATGCTTGTTTGTAATAATAAGTAACGCAGAGTTTTTAAATATTTGAAGAGCGCCTTTTATTTACGCTATTATAAAGATGAACCTGTCGAGGCTACGAAAAGGGAGCTCCGGGCACTTGCGACAGAACTTAATATAAATATCCCAAACCAGTTAGCAAACCGTACTTGATTGTAAAGAAGGAAAAAACGATCGGTAAAGATTCGATTAAAAAGGTGCAGGATAATATCGTGGAAGACTCATGAAGCTGATGAGTGGCAGCGACAAGTCAGCTAGAGATGCATACGCAGAATAGGAAAGGCAAGCTGGTCTTGAACAAGAACTATCAGGAGACGCGAACCACAACGAGAGGCATCACACGCCAATGCTATCCGTAGTGGCGGTAGCATAAAGTTCGTCCAAATGGGTGAGTTAATGCAGCTATTTAAAATTGAAGATGGCATCGAATTGCTTCCAGTTCAATTTTTGAGCGAATCTCTAAACACTTGTCCTTTCCAAACGAGTCATGACCATTTCGCCTTCTGGCGCAACCACCCTGCAAAGTCGCAGAAGTTATGGCTAAGCTAACAAATGAACAATTCGTCATCTAAGAGTGGTCGAAGGAGAGCCTCCGGAAAAGTACAGATTGCGCGCGAAGGCCTTCCACCAGAAGTTCAGCAATGGAAAACAAGAGCCAAGCCAGTCCCACGCTGACATCGTATACACTATGCGATCCAATATGGTGGAACGGCTGAAAAACGCCGAGTTTTTGGAGATCACAATAAAGCGATATATATGTTTCGTCTAGAAGTTTTCCCGGGTGTTCCGCTATCTGTGATGGATTGGGTAAAACACAAAACAGATGTGACGACTGCTGCAAATGCCCGCGGAGCTTGCCGAAGCAAACGAGTTGCGACACCAGCTAATCCGCGAGGATGTGATGTATTTTGCAGGAAACTTGAAGAAACGTACTAAAAGGTCCAAGGCTAGGAAAATAAAGTCGAAACGTAAATTTATGAAGCTTAATAAGAATCAAAAGGAGGGTCCAGATGTCACCCAGATGGCCACGAATCGGGCAATTTACATTTCAATTATATGCCTAATGAAAAAAAGCACATTTTCAAATTCAGGTCACTCAGAACGTAATATACGTAATATAAAACCTAAAGAGTAGTCGGTTCCGTCTTATGAGTATGCTATACTGGAACGAATAAAACAAACCTTGATTAATATCGGTACAGTGAGTCAGTGTGAAAGAAGATGTAGTTCGTCCAGAAACACCAGTTAAGTTTCCAGTGGAGACCTACGGCAAAGTGTCAAATCTTAATTTCAGCCCTGCCACATTGGACCGAATATATCAGATACCTTGAGGTTGCGCTTGCCACTGAACATAATATTGCATTTATAGATAAAGTTCTAATCACGAGGCGTTAAGAAGATTATTCACCTACTTATGTAATCCGAGTTCCTTGTTTCTACGCCAGCTTTAGTGTTCTCTAATGTGAATTTGATTTGTTTAGGAATGGTTCAGATATATGCTCGGAATTAACCTGTTTAGGAGACATTTAAGCGCTGCTTCGAAATTCAAAATATAATTTTACATCAAGTACAGCAGAACTGAATCCGGCGCATTCGCAGCAGAGTGTACGTAGAAGCTTTATAACATTTACAAAAAGCCTATTCCCACTGGAGCGACAAACAGCGACGACCGACAGCGGCCAACGTGGACGAGCAACAAACGACGCCGACAGACTGCCTGCTTTTCGGAGTCCCCCGTCCCATTTAACGGGCATGACGCCAAAGATACAAACACGGCAACTGAATCGGTGGTGGGACTGAAGTTGGCTACAAAACATGGTGAACTATACCGACAAACCAAATAGGCCGACGCAGTGATCCCGTTTTTAGATGAACCAAATGCTCGCCGACAAACACGGCAAAAGTAAGGTAATTTTATTTCCGGCGTGCACCGCGTGCCAAAACGTGCCGTTCGTGTACTACACGACGGCATATGTTCGTCCAGAACACCTCTGATTGGATACATTCTGCATTGGTGCATACAAAAGACAGTTAAAAAAACCCAGAAGAGCATGGGCCTAGATAACTCGATCCGTCGTTGGAGTCCCGGCTGTGCCGAATATGCATTTTCGGCAAATTCATCATTCTCAAATTGGATTACCTTTAATGCAATTAAATTAGAGAGGTTAGCCATCTGTGTCCTTTGTGTATTTTTCTAAACTACATAGGTTTAAAATAAACACTGCCTGTCAATATTTATCCTCGTTTATTACGTCCGGCTTGGCGGCGGCGGTGGCAAGGGCACCACCTATTGAATCTTTGTAAATTTGCAGGCTAAGGCAAAAAAAAAAAACGAAAAAAACGTCGTTGTTCTATCAAAGTACAGGGATTGACCCTGACGGGGGACCTGCCATTCTTCAGTGGAGTACTTCCTGTCATCGCGTCAGTTCCTGCCTGCTGAGGATTGGTCATCTGCTGCCAGGCCTTGTGCAACTCTTCTTTAAAAGACGACACGCTTCACAGGGCTTAGTCCCGTGTGCCAAAAAAACTCCTATGAAATTCCGAGATCAATTGGGCGACTATCTTATTGTCGATTATGCTTATTTCTTTAGTCTCGTTTTATTTACCTGCAACTGGAGTTTCCCGTATTGCGACAAAGGCAGGAAAATAATGATCATTTAGCTTTTTGTATTACACCAGCCATAGTTGACTTGTCATCAAATCTAGCCAATGTGTGAACAATGCAAGTTTTTGTTATTTTGTTTCCAAAATGTTCCTCTCTGCTAACAACTGTAATTATATTTTCAGTACGGTAGCCTGCTTAGTCGAAAATTCTCCATACCGGAGTCACTCTGATCCGCTCATTAGAAAGCAATGAATATTAACTATTCAAAAATTCCTAAAGTAGTTATCTTTTTTCATTCTATAATCAGATCAAATTAGAACCAACTACATTTTTCAGTAGGTATCTTTTGGAAAGATCATCCATATAATTTTCGGCGCACGAGCTAATGAAGCAAAGAAATACGCTCAAACTATGGCATACAAAAATTAGAATGTCGAATACCCGTACTCCTAAATAACCACCTGATCTTATGATCAAAATTTAGGGAGGTATGTCTGTACGCATTTTAAGGAAAAACATGATTGTGTAGCTACTGTCACATCAAAAATAACTAGTGTTTTCTTTTTTTTCATGCACGGATGCTGTCTTTTTGTGCAGCATTTATTTTCCGGCTTAAAGAATTTTTTCGTAGAGATGGCTGGCTGGCTTTACTATGTAAAGCCAGCCAGCAATCTGTGGCACCTTTGTCTGCCTTGTTTGTGCAGGCATAAACAATTAATGTGCGTCGTTGTTTTTTGTCACGGCGTGGAGGACAATCTGGTCTTATTTCCTACGTTTTTGTCGTCGTATACAATGTTTTTACTCCTAATGGGTTTTTCAGTTTGATCTGTCATGATCAAGTAGGTTTCGTCCTTTGTCAGGCATTCATTTTTGTCCGGGCATGCTGGATGGTCTGGCCGTGTAGGGACGGTTGTGGGGAGGGGGGGGGGGGCTGTGGCCCTGTCAGGCATGTCGATGCCTTTTGTCGTGGCCCTCCAGACAACGGTATCCGTCGAATTTCGCTTTAATAAACTTTTGACCTAGATATTTTTGATATAATCGGAACCCGCCGACTCTCGCCGCGGAGACAGAAAGCGATTGACCAAGGACATCATCACCTAATCATGTATCATTAAAACATCGTCACCAAACAGCCCAGACCCGGTACGCAGTCAGCCCGTCCGCCAGCCCTTAATAGCCGCCTATGGTATTTTTTCTTTATCTCTTCCAAACTCCGCTTCTCTCGCTTTTTTTTGTCTACTTCTTTCCTTTTCTCCTTTTCTTTGTGTTTAGAGTAATATTTTTATTCTACACCGATCGTATTCACGCTTGAAATGTGATCACGAACTTGTATCATAAAAATACATCGAACAAGTCGTTAAGGTGTGCTTCTGACACCAGTGCAACGAGATCATCATAAATAGCTCTCCTTCTAACATTTTGTGATAATTTTGTTTTAAGTTGAGGTCTTCATTGAACCTAGTTGATTCATTTTTTGAACAATTAGTAACTTCACCAGGTGTTTCACCAGGTGTTTCGCGAGAATCAACAAATCGCCAGTTATTTTAATAGATGCTTTGTACGCGCGCCACAATAGAGCTGCCATTGCAGACCTTCTCTTGTTTTATCGAGATGTCGAGCCGCTGAAGCGGGCGTTGACGAGCCTCCACAAACGCCTATGCACGGGACAACGCCACAGTAGAATCTAAAATGGCAATAACATGTCCTGCTGTGGTACTGATGAAGTAAAATGAACGGGATAAGAGGAAACGAAACTGAAGTTCATTTTTGCAGCGTCCATGCACAGCTGCTGCAACGCGCCTATAAGAACTGCTACAATAGGGGAAACTATTTCAATGTTGTTTTTGATGTTACTTTTATACCGAAGGAAGATGAATGACCAAATAAGGGCTACTGACGAATGCATACGCAAGATCGCTTCCGTTGCTGGCCGTAAAAGCCGGCATGCTTCAAGTGATAAAAAAATAAATATGGGATCCGTAAATCTCATTGTACCCCAGTAAACATATAACGTACAAAGAAAACTGTGGGCTCTAATATCAAGGAAATGCTCTGGAACGCCATAAATGCAAATTAGGCTGGGCAGTTCACCCGCCATAAAACAAAAGCGCCATCCATCTCATCGAACTATGCCATCAATGTTGAGTTCTTTTGGGGGGCAATGTTAAAACAGAAGCCACTCGTGTCGAATGATGAACGGTTCCTTGGTACAAATTCCGTAAATAAAAGTAAAATTGAAACATAAAAAAACTAAACTAGTAGGGTACTAGAAAACTACAACATATCAAACAAAACTTGTCAACAATATCTGGTGAAACAAAAAAACGGAACATTTTGCGTTTTTATGGTTGGTCGGCAAACTAACGTCTCTGTTTGCCGTTACGATTTTTTTGCCTCTTAAGTTTATATGTACGTTTGTTTTATATATATCGCTTTTCTCGTGCTCGATTTGGCTGTTATGAGTCCCATCTATTGTTGTGGTAGGCGGCATTGTTTTTGTGAATTGTAAAAATAATTCCGCCATTTTTGTCATTTGGTTATCTCATTGGCCCCGTCTGGCGCCGTCCAATTGGCCCGCGACCGCGTCCAGTTCCTCATATATAAACTAGGGAAGGAGGTAATGGAGGAAATGAATATGGCAGAAGAAAAGGATCGTGTGTCTATATTTGGTTTCGCCGTACCTTGGCAAAGAGCGAAAGCAATGGCTCCCACGCGTCAATCAGAGCGAACGGAGGCGAAGCAGGTAACAGCCTTACCCAAGCTACAGGGGAGATAGGGTGATCCAAGCAGATGGAGTAGAGGGCACGAGGAACCCCTTTTTACCCGGACAATATTTTGTGGATATGTTCCTTTTGTCACCCCGTCACTCCAAATGTGTACAAAAGCGACTTCCCTCACTTTCCCGCACCTGCCTTCGACAGCCCTGCGAGTAACTATAGTCTGTGGCAGGTTTAAGGGTTCAGGAGAAGCTCCTCCCACCCCTTTCCACTTTGGCACAGCGAACGCTAGAGAGGAGGCGATTTCATCTCCAGCGCTTGTTCTACTATAAGGAAAATAGGTGGGAGGAGCTTCCCCTGAATCCGTAACCTGTCAGTGACTATAGTAAGAGTGAATGTAGTCACGTGTTACCGTAAACTGTTGCCTAGTTACGGTGAGACGCGGTGAGACGACTGCACATAGCGGAGGAAGACTGACGCTAGTCCCCCCCCCCCGGAAACCACCCACCCTTTTACTGAACGTTTTAGAAATGTGACATCCACCTCAGCTTACCGGTCACCTGGCAGGACAGCCCAAGGAGCAGTCCTACATAATATGCGACATACTATACCCACCAAGCTTTGAATATACGCTAAACTCCGCAACTGTTTTAAGTGCACAGATATTACACATATGATATTGTTCAAAATCCATTTTACATTATAAAAATACCCACGGTATTTACGTTGCGACACTCGTTGAGATGTCCAGATAGATACTTCTTTTCCGGAGTTGTTGTTTTCTAAATAGCAGCATGTCTTATAATTGCTTCGAAGTAGACATTGTTTCACCTCACGTAAATAGTACTGCTGTAATTATGTTATCATTTTAGGAAAATTGAGGGATGGAGTTCAGGGTCAAACTAGGACGATTAAAAAAATAATTATTTTAATATCAACCTTCACAAACCCAAGATTGTGAGGGAATTTCGCATAGCACGAGCTTGACTGATTTGCAAGTGATTTGTCATGTTATCTAGTGTCACTGGCCTACCAGACAGAATCAGTTCACGCGCATGCTTCCTGTCGTGATTAGTAGTTGAAGTGGACGGACGCCCGCGTCCACTACTGATCATGACAGATCAACATCTACACAAAAGACATCATGATGACTGTGTTTCTGGCACGCAATTCTGAAGCAGTGGTTAAATCGCTGCGGTCTGAGAAACAGTCATCATGATGTTTTTAGTCATTTTAGTGAAAAACCCGAGACTGGGGTAATGACAGACGACGACAAGGAAGAGAAGGAGAACGTCGTTTTAGACGTTCTCCTTCTCTTCCTTGTCGTCGTCTGTCATTACCTCAGTCTCGGGTTTTTTACTAAAATGTTTAATATACACCAGCTCACTTGCGCCCTTACGTTCTGCTCATGTTTTTAGTGTAGATGTTGAAGACCTCTTCTATTGCATTCCCCATCCACCTCTGCTCGTCTCAGTTTAATCAGGAATTGAAAGCAACAAGGAGCTAGCCTTGGGAAATGCCACCGGCATCCCCACAAAGGACTTCCTCGAGCCATTAATTTTCTACCTCAACTCTGTGTACATAGGGTGGAAGGATGACCTTTACCTACAAAAGTTCGGTATATGCATTGGGTCATGCGCAGCTCCTATGCTCAGCGACATTTGTTTTTTTCCCAGGGTTGATCAAAGTATTCACGAATCTCTCAGTTCCCGGCCGGTACAAAAAGTGTTTCGCTATGTTAATGACTTTTTTATTGTGTACGAGACATTGGCGAAAACTGATATGTTGTAAATCTACTATTCGAAACATTCGTTAAGTGTGGTTATAAGCTCTAAAATTTACGTTCGAGCAACCCAAGAATGGGATCCTGCAATTTCTAGACATATCGTTAATGGCCCAGGCCTATCACCTATGCTGGTCCCTTTCTCCAAGGTCAAAGAAAGGCAATCTGCCTTACACTTCCTCTAATTCTAAGTTTGTCAAAAGGGGCATAGCCATCTCCATTCTAGGCTCGGCACTGGAAAAGTCGTGCTATCATGCCGTTAAGGACAGTTGTAGATTTCAACTTGAACGCCTTGAAAAACCTGGTTTTCCTCAGGCAGTCCTAATAGAGGTTATGGAGCCCTTGTTGAAAAAAGGTTAAAGAGGTTAGCAACAGCACGCAAAATATTAATAAAAACAAGCGCCCGGTAGTAGTCCCGTACCTACATAAATTGTCCCACAATTTGAATCAAATAGCCAAGAGGTATGATGTTCAAGTAATTTTTTCTGCCCCCCCCCCCCCAAAAAAAAAAAGAAAAAGGTTACCTAAGATCTGTGCAAAGGTGGGCTCCGTAAGTGACAATCATTCATGAACCGCATGCCACAAGAAACACAATAACAAGTTTGTTTCCTGCACGGAAGGTGTAGTTTACAAGATCTCCCTAACGTGTGGTGGTTGCTACATAGGAAATAGCAGACTGAAAAATGCCTCAACGACCTGCTTAGAGAACATTTTATTCCCTTCACGCCACGGTGGAAAGGCATCTGCTTTCACACTGCCTCTCCTGACAGTGCACACCGGCTTTTTCTGACACAACTATACTCAAGAGATTTTAAGATCGGACTACCCGAGAGATGTATGAGGCTTACCAAAAAACAAAAAAAACAGAACAGTATTGCGTGAGCGATCCTTCTCTGTTGTTGAGTTTCAAGGAGGTGTCATTCTCAGCCAACGCTTACGGCGAGTGAATTTTGCCGGCCGGGAGTGAAAAAGTGCCGTATTCTGTCTTCTCTGTTCGTCCTATTTTTCATTTTCCTTTTTTTCCTATTTTGTGTGTCACGGGTGTGCTTTACGGTGTCTTCTTCCTTTTCCTCATTAGCTCAAATCCGTTCAGTCTGTTTATATTTGTTATTGCCTTTCCCTATTAACCATCACGTGGGGTCCATTTCTATGGCGTCTTTTCTATCCTATTTCAAAACAAATCAGTCGGAAGTAAGCGCTCTTTCGTTCTACCTGTCCTTTTTTCTTTCTTAATGTTCTGTGCGTTGTTTTATTAGCTTCAACCCTGGTGCCATAGAATAAGTTGGTAAGACAAGTGACTTTATCTGCTCACTTAAAAGCAATGTTTCATAAATATTGTCGTTTCAACACGAATAAATGCTTCAAAAAGCCTCGTATCCCTGACACATTTCTATTGCATCTAGTCTGCCTACATATCCCATTGTTTGCAACTACTCGATCGGTGTAACGGTTTTATGGGACGCGTTTTCAACACGGGCTACGGGAAATGACGAACCTTCTAGCAGACTTGTACGTAGTTCAACTGCTCTACTCAAGTTACTGTAGTTTAACTACTTTTCTGAGTAGTTTAGTAACTTTCAATTACATTTTTATTTCGGTAATTAGTAGCCTACTTTAATTACTTTTCTGAGCCCGCCCCCCCCCCCCCCCCCCCGCCCTGCAACTACACTGCTACGAAGCGCGGGGAGCGAACAGGCACGACGCAAGAGAGGCCGAGTAACAGCGGGATTAGCGCCGAAGACTGGCGTTTTTTTGTGTCCCGAAGCTCAAGGAGACTTGACCCGTTCGAAGGAAAGGTTGGTTCCCGCTTCTCCCCAACGTAGAAACTCTAGCCCATTACAGGAGGCGCACACACTGCATCCTCACTCAAAGGAGGCAACAAAATGCAGCACCTGCTCTGAAGTTCATCTGGTGCTCCCGTAGTTTGTGCTGTACTCCGAGAATCGCGTGCTAAAGAGCAGCGCAAAGGGGAGCTTTTTGCGTTGCCTTTCCTCCCAAAACATAGAATATGCAGATCTTCATAGATTTGAAGATCGTTCGAGAAACCTTGATAATTCCCCCAATGTTATTATCTAAAAAATAATAAACAAACAGTGTTGGGAAGTACTTTAAGTACGTGGTACTTAAAGTACTACTGTTTAGAAACCTTGTACTTTACTTGAAGTACATTCTCTAAACATGTACTTGTACTTTCCGAGGAAAGTAAAACTCCCGACTTCAACGTACATTCCCCGGATTTGAAAACAAAAAAATGGCGTACCGTCGTGTGAAAACGCGCTCTTTCAAGACGTCATCTGGTCATTTCTCTGAGTGATGTAATGGCGGCTATAAGACCGACACAAATAAGTCCCTTATAAGGTGATTGTGTTAAACAGTTCGTCAGCGAGAGTAAAACAACTACTCTGTGGCGACTTGACTTTATACAATATTCAGTGCCATTTCCATAAAAAAACTGATGCACCTCCGATTGCCTCTGGAGCAATGCGTACCAGTTTAAAAACACTGTAAAGGGAATGAAATGGCATAATGAAAGATTCTGTTAAAAGTACTGGTACTTTACCTTGAAATATATTGTATTTATAGTAAGTTACTTCAAGTACATTGCAGCCGGTGTACCTACTACTTTACTTGAAATACATAACCTCTAATTTACTTTGTACTTTACTTCAAGTACTTTTTAGATGTACTTTACGCAACAGTGAAAACAAGCAAACGCTGTCTAAAATCAAGCTCAGGCAGTGCTAAACCTCAAAGTAGAAATGACACATTCGCAGTACATCATTGACCAAACAAACAAGAAAGTACAAAACAATTAGGCACACAGAAGCAGAACGAGCTATTAAAGCATTTCTTTGAAAAAACAATCCGATCCATATTTGGCTAGCATAATTTCGCTAACGGATCAAAACCTATGTACTTTCTTTTTACCATAACAAAAAATATAAAAGTAACGTTAAAGTACTTCCATCGTAAACCAGAGACACGGCAAAATAAAAAAAAACGGACCAAAAAACAACAAATCTCAAACCTGTTGTTTTTTCCGTTTTTTTTATTTTTCCGTGTCTCCGGTTTACGATGGAAGATCTTCACCAGCTCGCCTGTGCTTTTACCCTTTCTACGTTAAAGTAACTTCAAAAGTAATTCGCTACTTTTTTACGGTAATTAGTAATTTACTCATTACTTTCTATTTGAGTAATTTCTACTCTACTCAAATTACTTTTGAGGTCAATACTCAGTAACTTAACTTAATTACTATATTTGAGTAACTTGTGCATGTCTGCCTTCTAGTCGTCTTCAAGCATCTCCGCCTCACGACGGCTATCCTTCTCGCAGTGCACGTCTGCCTCGTCACCAAGCGACACCGCAACGCGTGCGCACTTGCGATTCATCTGTGAAGGAAATGTCTGCTATGGAATGGCCGGGGGTAGCAAAGGCACAAAGGAGGCGAGTGCCGTGACGATGCTCTTTTGGCACTGGTTGATCGGCCCACATCGAATCGGATCGTCGGCTGCGGTCGGAATTAGAGGGAAACAAATTATTAGCTCCGGGATGTTTCGGTGGCCTTCTCTTATGGTATCCGTTCAAGACGTCCCGACGGGGATTGGCCTCGCCGTGATTGGCAGGATTGGCCTCTGCCTGGTGTATTGATCGATCGTCCAGATCGTTTGGTAGTTAGCTGAGAGCATTTTACTCGTGCTTTCTTCATGCGCCCCGAACGCGTCTGCTGCGCGAGCACCGCTACATAATCTCGTCTTTAAAGTACACGCAGGAAAAATACGAAAAAGGCACAATAAAACATTGCGGCGAATAATAAAAAAATATTAATACATGAAAAAAAAGTGCGACGCATGCAGAATAGCTATGCGAGTTGTTCAATGCTTCATTGAAAGTTAGCGGATGAGACACGCTTCTGTTTCTTGCTATCCTTATTAGTGTTGACGCCGCAGCCCATTGAGGATCCTTGGAGTTCGAGGATGGACTTAAAGAAGGCTGGTTTGGGTCTCAGTTTCTCGGAGACCTTGAGATATCTCGTTGATATGCGGGTTGCTGTGGTGGGATAGTATCGTCATCTGGAGGCTGCCATGGTGAAATATACTTTCAGATATGTGGATGATACTCTGGTCATATTCATTTCTAAGAAGGGCGAAAAAAGTATGGACATGGTTTCCCATCTATTTGACATTTTAGACAGTGCTCTGGAGGTTCAAAAGGAGAACATACCCTCCCCCAGACAAAAGTGAAACTGAAGAAGAATACATCATTCAAAGACTACAGACAGACACACTAACCACATTGGCTGAACTACACTCCCGGTACCCCACCTTATGTTCCCCTATATTCCATTTACCTTTAAGCTGTGGCTAAATTGCCGCCTTCAGCCTGAGATTTCCACCGTTGCTAAAACAAGTACGAAAGCGCAGGCCCACGCAACCAAAGCACTGCGGAAGCAGCGAGCTCGCGCTTAAGGCTTAAGGGTGAACGCCGTATACTGCCCACATTGCAGGGACAGGGAGTACGCACACCACACAGTATGGGCATGTCAATACACACCAACTATAGATCCAATCACACACACGTCAAGGGAGCTGTTGGAGGCCATCCCGCGCGGCGATGACCCTTGCCTGCCAGCATTGGCTGGTAAAGAAGGCCACCGCAGCGATGGAGACCAGTAAACCCTGGAACTGGGATAAACACCTTCCTTCCTACCCCAATTGTTTCCTGAAATAAAAATATTTTCAGTCCATCAATCAATAAATCACATAGAGTCTACCGGGAGCGTGATACACTTAAAGGGTGCGCGCCACTCCGCCTTGGCAGCAAACTGTGACCTCCACCAAAAACAGTGTCCGTGTTAAACCCCGTAGTGAAGCGCTGCCCACTCGGACATCTAACGCCTCGCAGCGTTGTTAACTGATGTCTGCACGTTCCCGCGGTCGTGTAACATGATTTCGCTCCGGAATAAAGGCATGGCACCTTGAACATCTAGAACCTACTCGTGTGCAGCGTTACTTTGTATGCGTTTTTACTTCATTGGACCTGCAGGTGTTGCTCGGAGCTCAATTTCAATCGTGTTCCCAGCAGCTGTGAGCGGCAATAATGGCCACACACCAACATGTTTTTCGTTTATCTGCACTGGAATATACCTTTACGAAACGTTTGCATATACGACGATCCGGAAATCAGAACGGGACGATATTCCCCGGTGCCATAAATTAATGAAGCCTAAATGAGAAGTATATTTTGGCTGCCGCGACGGCACCTGGCACGTCTCCCTAAGACAACGCTCCTTTGCAGATTGCTTGGACGGCATTTACCGAGATAATTCCGCTACCCTGCGATCATCGACTGCCTGGGTGGCAGCAAGTTCTGCAAGTCACCGGTGGACGGCAGTGCTGCTTCTCTTCCGCGGCTACACGGCATCCCGGCTTGGAAGTTTGCGTCGCCTGGATTGGCTGGCTCTACAGTATCGCCCGCCGTCGTCGGCACTATAAGAAGAAGAGTTCTTTCAACACGCATCATTTGGCAGCCGCGACGGCACCTGGCACGTCTCCCTAAGACAACGCTCCTTTGCAGGTTCGTATTTTACTTCGGAGATTTCTCTTGTTGTGTTTGCAAAACTGCCGTCGCTGCTGCCACTTGTGTGTTTTTGTAACAAGGTGTGCATTGCAACAATGTCTAAAGATCTTACGAAACTTTTTGCGGAACTCAGAGATGAAATGAAAAATGAATGGAAATTGATGAGAGAGACACTAGAGAGAGACTTCCGTAATGAAATTCGTGAACTCCGTACTGATATACGGGAAATGAAGTCCAGTATGGATTTCATAAATGCTGAATTTGAGGGTATCAAGAAGAAGCTTGAAAGTGGAGCTACGGTTGATAACGAACTAAAAAAAGAAAACGAAGAACTGAAAGCTAGGTGTCTAGCACTTGAAAAAGAAATGAAAGCAAGCCAAATGAGCATTGTACAATGCGAACAACACTCACGCGCGTACAACCTTGAAATTAAAGGAGTACCAGTAATCGCAAACGAAAATCTGAACGAAACGCTGCGTCAGCTCGGAGAGGCAATCGGCGAACCGATTGATACAGCGGACGTCGAAATCTGTCATCGAGTCCGCACACGAGAACGCGGAAAGCAAAACATTATCGTGCAATTCATGCGCAGGGAAAAGCGCGACAGGGTGCTTGCAAAGGCCCGATCAAAACGAATCACGAATGAAGACTTGGGACTTTCCGCCGACACACCCGTTTTTATAAACGAACATTTGTGCCCAACTTTGAAAAAATTACTTGGAAAGACTATTGCCAAAAAACGCGATGCCGGCTGGAAATTTGCATGGGTAAGAAACGGGAAGATCCTAGCCCGCAAATCAGAAACTACAGACTTTGTATCGATAGAACACGATGACGATCTCCTGAAGATTTGTTAAAAGTAAAAATGCACGCATATGGTTTGACTGCACTTTAATCATTTGAAATGGCAGTAACTGACTTGTTTTTACCAGATGATATCGGTAAGGACGTAAATAAAAAGAAGTGTCACCTTTTGAAACTGTTCCACTTGAATGTTAGATCGGCTAGATCTAAGTCTGACGATCTAATGTTTCTTTTTCAATCGTTTCAATGCACGTTCGACGTGATAATGTTCACTGAAACCTGGTACCAAGACGAAACAGATTTTTTTATTCTTCCCCACTATCAGCATTTTTATCATAACCGGGTATCCGGACGTGGGGGTGGTGTCGCCATGCTAGTTGCAAGTCATGATTGTGAAATTATTGAAGACTATACCTTGGCTACTGATGATTACGAAGTACTGTGCGTAAAACATAATCTTTACATTTTTTCTGTTGTATATCGCCGACCAAGTGGCAACGTGGCGAAGTTTTTTGCTTTTCTAGACAGGTTACTATGTTATGCAAACGAATGCAAGTATTATCTTTTTTTAGGCGGAGATTTAAATATTAATCTTTTAGAGGAAACCCCCAACACTAATGAATTGTTGTTGTTGTTAACGGCAAATAGCTTCTCGAATGTTATAACTCACCCGACTCGCATTACGTCTTTTACATCAACATTAATTGATTTGTTTATTACAAACTATGAAAAGGAAAAGGTCAAGGCTGGCGTAATAGCTTCAGATATAAGTGACCATTTGCCCATATTTATGCTAGTCAACACAACACGTGAACCACGTAAGCAAGACACAACTACAATAACATTCCAAAACATTACACCAGCTACACTAGGTATGTTTCGAAATAAGCTAATTAACACAAATTGGGAAGATGTATTCCATACTGGTGACGCGGATAGTGCTTATAACAAGTTCATAGAAAAGTTTAAACATATATATTTTGACTGTTTCCCAAATAAAACCGTAAAACTAGCTCGAAAAGGACGGAAGCCTTGGATGACATCGGCACTCTTAAAAAAAATACGTAGGAAATACGAACTTTATCATTTATTTCTTGCGACTCGAGATGAAATAGTGCTAGCCCAATTTAGAGACTACAGAAATAAATTAACCGCGGAAATTAAAAGAACTAAAAAGAATTATTATTCTAGTCTTTTTGATGCCGAATGCCTAAAAAAGGCCGATATACTATGGAAACGCATAAAGAGTGTTTTTAATACCTCATGCAGATTAAATCCGATTGAAAATATAGAACATAATGGTGTAGTTCTGAATGGATTGAATCTGGCAAATGAATTCAACAATTTTTTTGTTAATATAGGTAGCAGTTACTATAACGCCATGCACGCCAGATGATAGTAGCAATTTTAATGATAACCTCTCGATAACGTCTTTTCAAAGCGCTGAAATCGGATTGCGATAAAAAGACTAAAACCCAAGATAGCAATGGCATTTGATGGCATCCCAAGCTTTATTGTTAAAGGTTGTTCCTCCATTTTTACGCCGATATTAACTCATATTTTCAACTTGTCTCTGTCAAGTTTTACTTTTCCTGAGCTTTGGAAAAATTCTGTCATTGTGCCTGTTCATATAGGTGGCAAGACCGATGACGTAAAGAATTACAGGCCGGTATCCTTGCTTTGTGCATTTCGAAAGTTTATGAAATCGTTTTGTTTGAACATTTGTCACATTTTTTTAAACGTAAAATTAGCATTTCACAACACGGTTTCTTCTCTGGCAGGTCTGTAGAGACCAATCTAGTATCATGTTTAAACTTCGTTTCGCCGATTACCAATCAGCGTGGGCAGGTAGACGCCGTATACTTTGATCTATCGAAAGCGTTTGACTTGGTTAATCATTCAATTCTTGTCCATAAATTGGGGACATATGGAGTCAATAACCAGCTTTGCAAATTTGTTTTCGAACTATCTGATGGAAAAAAAGCTTCGTTCGTATAATGGGACATCATTCTAAACCTTATGTGTCATTTTCTGGTGTACCACAGGGGTCCATACTAAGGACCAATTTTATTCAATGTCTTTATAAATGATCTGGGTTCTTGTGTCCGCCATTCACATATTTTGCAATATGCTGACGACATCAAATTGTTTAGGCAGGTCTCATCCATCTATGACTGTGAAATGATACTGGAGGATGTTAATGCTGCGCATCATTGGTGTTGCCGCAATTTGTTAACACTAAATCCTAAAAAACTGTAGTTATGTCCTTTTGCTAAGAAACTGGAAATTGTAAGTTTTTGTTATTATCTTGAGAACTCACTCTGGCGTAGGGTTGAATGCACAAGAGATCTAGGAGTATATATTGATTCATCCTTTGTCATTCAATGAACATGTTTCCAACATCACAAATGCTGCCTATCGGACGCTAGGTGTTATTTCGAGAATAACACGTGAATTCCCTTCCGTCAGCTTGCATATTCATTTTGTATTTTTTATTAATACGTAGCAAGCTTGAGTTTAGTTCTGTTGTTTGGAATTGTATTGGTAATGCAAACCAAGCAAAAATCGAAAACGTGCAGAGACGTTTCTTCCGTATTGTATATGATCGCTATATTGGCCACAGTGTTTATTATGAGTATAACAGGCTTTTACGACGATGTGATTGTACCTACACTAAGCTCGAGAAGACTTGAGCGCGATCTAGTGTTTTTGTATAAATGCGTTCATGGTTGCATTGACTGTTCGACCCTTACATCAGCCACGGCCACTCGATCCACGCACGAGGTGCGGCCAGCCGCGTCGGCCGAAAACGGCGTGAGGCGCCTAGTTCGCCGCGCCGCCGCCGCGGCGCTACTGCTCCGGGCTTGGGGGGAGGGAGCTCCGCGTGAGGAGCGCGGCGGCCGCCTGACCGAACACGCGCGCTACGCGCGTTTATCGCCTCGACAGTGCACACGAATGTGCGTGGGGGATGTTTTGTACTTGCTATGTTCAGGATACGAGGGCTGTACTTCATACTCAGAGGACAAACGAAATTTATTTAGTGTGAGTTTAAACATATCTGCCGGCGCACACGGTCGGCTTGCCGCACAGGGATCTGTGTGCTAGCAATCACCAGAATGGCCCACCATAACGGCGGCTTTCGTCGCACAGGTCATTCATTGATGGCTCACTTTCATCGAGGATCCATGTGTCATAGGATTTGCCTACAAAAAAATATTGTCTTTTATCGAATGTGGTTGACCAGTTAAGCGTTCGGGTCAGTCACATAAACCACATTTTGAAAATATAGGTTTTTCCGCTGATCTTTATGATAATCTTTCTCAGCGTTTACTTTTACAACGTATCGCAATGAACTTTATTCATTTCATTCATTCATTTATTGATACTGTCAGCCCTTGCACAGGGCTATTACAGGGGTGGAAAAAAAGACAACAAACAAACATATACGCTTACGTACAAACGTACACAAAGGTTTCAAGTATATTGAGACGACTCGTAATTTCGGCAGTTTACCGAACGGATCACTTCGTAGTTTGGAACATTTCTTTACACATGCTATAGGGGTTTTAATTTGTAACACATAAAACATCACTGATACGTTCAAGAAATTCATTTAGCGACATAGATATCACAGCGGAATGAGGTAACATATTCTAAGAGCCCTCGGAATAAAAAAACTGTACTTAAAGCAATCGTTTTTAACAGGTGAATTAGGAATGTACATGCTATGACGATGTCTTGAGGATTCGGTGGAGCAAATTTCAAAGTACTCAGATTTCTTTGTCTTTACGCAATTATGAATAATCTGAAAAATAAATTTTAACCTTTCACATTTCGTTCTTGATTCAAACATAGGAAGATTAGCGAGTTCACATTGTTTTGTGGGAAAATGAACGTGGCTGTATTTATTAAAAATAAACCAGGATGCGAGTCGCTGAGTTTTCTGCAGCTTATTGGAAAAATTTGTAATGGTATATGGGTTCCATACAATTTTAGAATACTCGATGACGGGTCTTACCAGCGTCATATAAGCCAAACTTTTTAGTTCAGAAGTTGCAATAGCGAGGTTTCGTCGAAGGCGCCACGGCGCTTTATTAGCTTTGATGCATACGTTATCAACGTGAATGTTCCAGTTTAGATCAGGAGTAAATACTAAGCCTAAGTATTTATGTTCTTTTACTCTCTCAAGCTTAGCGCTCAAATTGCAATAATTATAAGCCAAAACATTTTTCTTTCTCGCAATAGACACGAAGACCGATTTTCCAGGGTTTAGAACCATTTGTCAAATGTTACACCACTTCTTAATTTTTCTAAGTTACAGTTTAATTCGATTTGATCATCTGATGTTTCAATTTTATTGTAAATAACACAATCGTCGGCGAATAGTCTGTTTGGAACTGAGATGTCATTGCGCAGATCGTTAATAAAAATCAAAAATAAAAGAGGGCCCAAGACACTCCCCTGTGGTACACCTGAAACAGCTGGGGACAGTGTGGATTTGCTTCCCCCAGCTTTAACATACAGTCCCCGTAATGAAAGATAAGAAGAAAGCCACTTCGTGATGGGTACATATTTAAAGACAGCACTGATTTTCAATAACAATTTTGGGTGAGATACTTTGTCAAACGCCTTTGCGAAATCTAGAAATACTATACCAGTTTGACCACGACAGTTTATCCTTTGAGCGAGATCATGAACAGTTTCTATGAACTGGGTAGTCGTAGAAAGAGCTAATCAACTGCCTGTTCAGTGGGACCCTGACACAATTAAGAATAATAAGCCGGACCAACCACATGATTAGTGTGCCTTAATTATAGCAACTCTTACTGAGAAAACAGAACTGAGGGACAGTCAGGAGCTCGGCTTTTCAAACCAAACTCATAAAGCAAAAAACAAAAAGACTTTACAAGCGCAGAACTTTCCTAGAAAGAGGCTCGTGTGCAAGCTGCACAAATCGCTCGACTGTAGAAATAATACTCCCAGCCCAATATGCTAGTAGTGGCCGCAGCAGCTTGCTTGGAGTTTTTGAAACGCGCTCTTCTGACGTGCGATTTGCGCTTTGAGTCGGTGCTCTGTTTTCTTTAGCTCGTCCATCATGTGCGCTAGGTTTAGCGAGGTTTGGCATGCCTCGTCAACAAGCAAAGCATTCTCGCTCCACATTTCTATACGGGCATCAGGAGTGGAGTTTTCCTTTTATCGCGACCGGAAAGCAGGTGAGCTTCATTTATAATTGGGCCTTCTGCTAAGTCTTCAGGTTTGGCGACCACCCCTTTTACCAAGCTACGATCACTCTGGTTGCTTCGAGGCCATTTCCTTGCGGGTCCGTTTTCCTTTCGCATGTACCGCGGATAGTTGGGAAACTGGGTCGGAACTGCGGATGGAAGCAGGACCCCCAGTTTCGTCGTCTTTTTGTAATCGTCCTCAGTAAAATGGAGGGCACAAACCACAGACCTCTCATTCGACTCCCACTTGCTTCCCTTTCCACCTGGTCCTTCTCAATAAATGTTTTTTCAGCCGTGCTAGCCGACGTTCCGGGTCACAGGGAAACTCGTGATACCCGATGCCAGGATCCTTCCCCGCAGCTGTGCCACACAGGGGCACACAACAGTTTCGCGGCATTGCGTCACGCACATGAAACACCACTTCCAAAGCCTCGGCAACTGGCACACGCTTGCGCGGGCAAATTTGTACCGAATAAATCCCAAACACGGCCGATTTCCTCACTCCGCTGTACGTGGCTGCACGCGTCCCGGCGTGGGCGAGTCTTCCCTGACTGCCGGCGAAGCCCGGAGCAGCAGCGCCCCCGCGAAAATAACGGCCGCGACTGGAAACTCCAGCTTCACGCTCTCGCCCGTGTACGGAGGCGCGACGCGGCTGGCCGCACCTCGTGCGTGCATCGAGTGGCCGTGCATCAGCTATTAGCATATATGTACCGCGAGTGCTTTTGAGGGTTAATCCCACTTTCTCAGTTCAAAAAATCAACCTCTCCAGTCCCATGAACCGCATCCAACATTTTTATAACAGGTTCAATAAAACCAGCATCGACATCGACATTTTCAACTCAAGTGTTCAAGCGTTTAGGCGTTCTCTGGCTGATATTTAACTGTTACCTATTTCCTGTTCCCCATAATAGATATTAGCTGTTGCATGTGCTGTTGATTTCTTATGTGTGTTCTTTTGACTCTGTGCATCATTACATAGGCTAGTCGCCATTCATGAGCACGAAAAATAAATGAATGAATGAATGAATGAATGAATGAATAACCCAGAAGCGTCAAAAAATATTTTATCAACTCCAGAATCACTCTTTATATTCCCAACGGATGAAAGTGAGGTTTGTTCCTCTATCATGTGTATCAATAATAGTCGGAGTCGTGATGCAGACAATCTACAAATTAGACCAGTAAAATACGTAATTGATATCATTGCCCCATGCTTAACTTTTATATACAACCTCGCCCTATCATCTGGTACTTTTCCACAAAACATGCAAGTTGCGAAAGTTATAGCTTTGTTCAAAACTGGAAACAAAAACGAATTAGGGAATTATCGTCCTATATCTATACTTCCAGTATTTTCAAAGGGTTTAGAAAAAATAATTCACTCGCGGATTGTGAATTTTTGTGACAAACATTCTCTTATAACAGACTATCAATTTGGCTTCCGGAGAAATCGGTCTACAGAAGCAGCATTATTAGTTCAGAAAGAATGTATACTTAGAAACTTCGAAGAAAAGAAATTGACACTTGGAATATTTATAGATTTCAGCAAAGCTTTTGATTGCATTAATCACACTATTTTGCTAGAAAAACTCTTTGCTTATGGTATCCGAGATCTTCCGCTTGCACTTATAAAATCATATCTACAATATCGCTCTCAGTTTGTGGTAATTAATGACCAAAAATCGACCCTTTCAAACATATCGTCAGGAGTTCCACAAGGAAGTATCTTAGGGCCCCTTCTTTTTCTACTATATATTAATGACTTAGTAAACATTGATACAAGTTGCAAATATATCATCTATGCGGACGACACTAGCATATTGCTTTCAGACAGTTGTGAGCAGAGCTTAAGAAATAAAGCCAATGCATTTCTTTTAAAGTTGAAAGCATGGTCAGAAATAAATTGCTTAAACATAAATGTATCAAAAACAAAAGCAGTCATGTTCCGACCACGTGGTTCGGGTGAGAGACTTCCCACACCCTCAACTTTGGATCTTTAAATATTGAGTTTGTACATAGTATTAAAACGCTTGGAATTATTTTTTCTGAAAACTTGCTATGGAATGATCATATTAAATATCTTTGCGCTAAACTAGGAAAAGTAGTAGGAATTATGAATAAACATAGACATGTTCTTCCCACGAGTGTAAAAAGGGTGCTATACAATTCGTTATTCTATTCCCATTTGTGCTATTGTAACTTAGTCTGGGGCAATACATCCATGTCAAATTTAAATGCAATACATTTGCTACAAAAAAAGGTCGTAAGAATAATTGCAAACGTTCCTTACATACATCCAACACAACCATTGTTCAAAATCTACAAAATTCTTAACATACATCAAATGCATGATTATCGACTGACAGTCTCGTATAAATATGCGGCACATGGACGTAACGATATAATCTTTGAACTCGCTGATTTAAAAGAAAAAAGTTACTATTACTCATCTAGACATCGCCAGCCTTGGCAGATTCCGAAGTGCAGAACCAATTATGGTAAGCAGAAAATAAGCTACACGCTACCTATGTTACTAAATAATTATTTTATTCGGAATATAGATGTTATTCAGCTTTCGAAGAATAATATCCTCAAATTGTTTTTTTAAGTCTTGATCATGCATATGTTATTTATAATCATATATAAATGCACAAAAAATGAACTGCTCATTGTAAATACATTATGTGTCGTGTCGCGGTTGCTGAATGGGGGTCCGGAGCTTCGTCAAGCTGCGTTCATGCAGCTTTTTCTCTGGCCTCCCATTCACCACATGTATCTGTGGTGATGAATAAAGTTATTATTATTATTATTATATTTCGCTCCTGTTAATATTCGATTGCTCTTCGCTCGCTGGTGGATCGCGTAGACTTACTGGAATTCTGTTGAAGGCGGCTGTTTGTGCCATCGCATGGAGGGGATCTGAGCTCTAAATTTTAAGGTATTGTGTAAAAATGAAAGACGTTTACAATTTTTCGTAATGCCGAATTAGAGCGCAGCTCTTGAGGAGGAGGTGGGGAGGGTACGAAGGGAAAGGTATGCCCCTCCCCCCTCCACCTCTGCTGCTCCCCTCCCATTTAGCGGAACATTTGCGCTAAATTTGTCGCTAAATTAGGTGAAAACGAAATATTCCCGCTATATATAGCTGGAAATTTACCAACGTTTTCTCGCTAAATTTAGTGGGAAAATAAAAACAAAATCTTTATCGCTAAATTTAGCGGAAATAATCTCGCTAAACATAATGGGAAAACTGAATGGGTGGCGAGGACAACGTGATATAAATTTTCCCGGTAAATTTAGCGAGGTAATTTATCCACTAAGTTTAGCCGAAACGTTTCCGCTAATTTTACCGATACATTTAGCGTGACATCACACTTGACGTCACGTGTGATATCAGGAGGGTCGAACTCTCGCGGTAAATTTGGCGTGAAAAAATATTTTCGCTAAATTTAGCAAAAAACTATCCCCTAAATTTGACGTAAAAAGTAAAAGGATGGTGAGCGGAGGAACCATGCATAATGTTCATAAACATTATGCATGGTTAAAGTCATCGAGCAAGGTGAGGAAACTGTACAAAGATACAGGAGACAGGGTGCATTCTTTTACAGTTACCTCACGTTCAGCTCAGCGTCCTATCCTGTGCCTTGTATTCTTCGACAGTTTCCTCACGTTGCTTGGTGACTTTCAGTATGTGAAACGGGACAATTTTATCGCCGTGACGGCACCTGCGACGCCTCGTGTGAATTCATTATGGGAACGTCCCATAATGTAACGTTCTAGTGACGTCGACGCCGACGCCACTGAACCCGGAAACGGGCGCCTAAGAGCTACGCTCTAAAACCTTAACCACTACTGTGGCCCCGAACGTTTTGTATCACGCTGAGCCCCTGGTAAGCTTTCATGTATTAGAAGCTAAGGTTGGCTAAACAGGATATCTATGCCAGTTCTTTCGTTTTTTATGTAAACTACTTCTGCTTGGAGCCTCACCATGGCGCCACTGTCTTGTCGCATGATTCTAATTTCATATGTGGTCACTCTAGCAAGCTTTTAGAGGGGTTGAATGTCCACTACTAAAAATATAGCCGGATATACCTAATAATATAAATTTGTGTCACCGTCTTCAATCTAAGCAGACTTGATAGGCTTGATAGGTGGCCAATCGTTCCTCTCTACAACACATGAAGAGGAACTTTGCTGTTTAGAACCGAACACGTTGGACGACATACCGAACGACACACGTTTAGCCGTTTTTGTGACGAGACGATCCGCGGTGGTCAAATTCTTCTGCAGGGCACGTAATATTCGCCACTTAGACATACTCGGCGTTTTTAAACGCTCCAATCAGTCATAGACTTAGCACTTATTTAATGCAGGTAGAAAACGATACGTCACCATTGTATCCAGCCACATCCAGATTATCGCGGTCACTATCAACCGCCAATCTTTAGCTACTTACTTTCCGCATCTGTTCTCATGACGCTCATAAAAACTTTAACCGCATAGGTCTTTTTTGTTTTTGTCATTTGTTTATTCATCTCTAGTGTCCATTAGGTTCAATAAAATGGGTCATCAAGACAGCCTTGTCCTACTGGACCCAGGGTTTGAAACCTATTGCGAGCTTCCTAAGAATCCGGCTCACGTTCTCATCAAGTGACATTCGCAGATATCTTTCAGTGCAAAAAAAGGTACCAACTTGATTCGAAGTACGTACGTCATACATCAAAATATTTATGACACTGTATCAGATCATTTCGACATATTCAAGCTGAGGGGAAAAAAACATCATCAAAAAGTCAAACAAACCGAGCGCTTAAAAAAAAACAATATAAAAAACCAAGACGTAAATTAACAAAAAAAAAATATATATATATATACTGTAAAACCCTTCATTTTCGCGAGCCCCTAATTTTCGCGAATTTCGCGAATTGAAAAATTCGCAAAGTTTAAGGGCACGCGAAAATTTCGATCTTTAAGAATTTCAATGCAGGCATCTGGAATTCGCGAAATTTAGTGGCCGCGATTCTGTCCTTTGTGACCGATTCGCGAAAAATAGGGGCCGCGAAATTAAAGGGTTTTACAGTATATATATATATATATATATATATATATATATATATATATATATATATTGTTAAGGTGATGCTGTCGGCAGCAGAAAGGACAGGACAGGACACGATGATAAAACAGACATACGATTTATGGAGGCCGAGCCGGCCCGTGGGGCCTGGCGCGAGATGGTCGTGCGCGCCACTGCCCCGTCGTCGTCTTCACCTTCCTAACAGTACTCCCTCCGACGAAGACGGCCGACCCGGCCGGTGGATAAATGAACACATCAAGCACACTTACAACGCCACACACACAGAAGAACAAAGGACGGCTGCCGACAGCGAGGGTGAGGATGAAGATGAAGACGTTGAATTTCGGCCTCTTCCGCAGCGTCACAGACCTCTGCACCAGCCACACGACGGCACGGTCCGGGCTGGGGGACTCACGTCACTGAGAAGCGTCGGAACGTCGGGGGCTGGGGATAGGGGCGGGGGATCGTCTGTCGGCTTCGTCTGATGCGGCTTCGTCTGATTGGGCTTGTCATGGCGTCTGGGCAGGGGCTGGGCGACGGAGCCATGGGCTGGTGTTTGGTCTGCTGCTGCGGATGACTGCCTCAACGAGGCGGGTTGACAGGATCATAGCGGCGCCGATGTTCAATGAAGGAGATGAGTATGGCTCCGCACCTCCACCATACTGTTAGGGTGATGCTGTCGGCAGCAGAAAGGACAGGACAGGACACGATGATAGAACAGACATACGATTTATGGAGGCCGAGCCGGCCCGTGGGGCCTGGCGCGAGATGGTCGTGCGCGCCACTGCCCCGTCGTCGTCTTCACCTTCCTAACAGTACTCCCTCCGACGAAGACGGCCGACCCGGCCGGTGAATAAATGAACACATCAAGCACACTTACAACGCCACACACACAGAAGAACAAAGGACGGCTGCCGACAGCGAGGGTGAGGATGAAGATGGAGACGTTGAATTTCGGCCTCTTCCGCAGCGTCACAGACCTCTGCACCAGCCACACGACGGCACGGTCCGGGCTGGGGGACTCACGTCACTGAGAAGCGTCGGAACGTCGGGGGCTGGGGATAGGGGCGGGGGATCGTCTGTCGGCTTCGTCTGATGCGGCTTCGTCTGATTGGGCTTGTCATGGCGTCTGGGCAGGGGCTGGGCGACGGAGCCATGGGCTGGTGTTTGGTCTGCTGCTGCGGATGACTGCCTCAACGAGGCGGGTTGACAGGATCATAGCGGCGCCGATGTTCAATGAAGGAGATGAGTATGGCTCCGCACCTCCACCATACTGTTAGGGTGATGCTGTCGGCAGCAGAAAGGACAGGACAGGACACGATGATAGAACAGACATACGATTTATGGAGGCCGAGCCGGCCCGTGGGGCCTGGCGCGAGATGGTCGTGCGCGCCACTGCCCCGTCGTCGTCTTCACCTTCCTAACAGTACTCCCTCCGACGAAGACGGCCGACCCGGCCGGTGGATAAATGAACACATGAAGCACACTTACAACGCCACACACACAGAAGAACAAAGGACGGCTGCCGACAGCGAGGGTGAGGATGAAGATGAAGACGTTGAATTTCGGCCTCTTCCGCAGCGTCACAGACCTCTGCACCAGCCACACGACGGCACGGTCCGGGCTGGGGGACTCACGTCACTGAGAAGCGTCGGAACGTCGGGGGCTGGGGATAGGGGCGGGGGATCGTCTGTCGGCTTCGTCTGATGCGGCTTCGTCTGATTCGGCTTGTCATGGCGTCTGGGCAGGGGCTGGGCGACGGAGCCATGGGCTGGTGTTTGGTCTGCTGCTGCGGATGACTGCCTCAACGAGGCGGGTTGACAGGATCATAGCGGCGCCGATGTTCAATGAAGGAGATGAGTATGGCTCCGCACCTCCACCATACTGTTAGGGTGATGCTGTCGGCAGCAGAAAGGACAGGACAGGACACGATGATAGAACAGACATACGATTTATGGAGGCCGAGCCGGCCCGTGGGGCCTGGCGCGAGATGGTCGTGCGCGCCACTGCCCCGTCGTCGTCTTCACCTTCCTAACATATATATATATATATATATATATATATATATATATATATATATATATAGGCTTCACGAAGACTGCATCGGACTTAGCATCGTGAAGCATTTGCTTTTATCCCACGGTCGCTTTTTGCATTTGAGTCTGAGGTGATCTTTAGAATTAGCTATAAAAATATAATACAAATAATTGAAACTTGCCAAAGATTGTGTTATTTTATTCTCTTCTGCCCTATTTTCTGACAGTTTCGTTCTACGGTGTTATTTCACCGCTTTTGAAAGCGAGTGTTTTTGCTAATTAGTAGACTAAAGTCAGTTAAGTTCTATACAACACAAAACATCATTTTACACCACATAGAGTACTTGAAATAAAATTGGAATACAATATTATAACGTCTGTATACACTTATAAAATTCTGAGAGCGAGTGTTTTTGCTAATTGGTAGACCAAAGTCAATTAAGTTTTATACAACACAAAACATCATTTTACACCACATAGAGTACTTGAAATAAAATTGGAATACAATATTATAACGTCTCATACACTTATAAAATTCTATAAACGTTATTCGTGAGCTCCTTGTGACTTTATAACTTTGAGCAACTTACCTCGAAACAGCGAAGCGATTCGACTCATCAAGCTGAACTCGAATTCAGGCCAACATCAGAAATGAAGCGAGGAGCAAACTTGTGCTTCTCGGTTAAATTAAACTAAAATACAGATTCGGGTTTTGGGTGCAGGAATAAAATAGATGCCAGAAAAGTCAAGCCAAGTAACTGTTATGAACAATCATTATTTAGAGTCACGCACACGTTTTATGAATTATTAAAATATAATATGGATGTAATGTAAACTCGGGGCACTCAGAATGAAGCTGACTTTTGACTTCCAAACGGTACCTTCATAAGTTATTTCTCAAAAATAACAGAAAACGGTTTCCTAAGTAGTCTTTGAATAATTTATACTGAAGAGCTTCGTGCGGCACGCCTGCCCTCTACTATCGCTCTCTGTCCGAGAGGTAGATAAATGATCCAGGAATAAGTCTTACTTTAATCCAGCATTTAGCTTTGTGCTCAATAAATGAAACCCATGATGTTTCTTTTTTCATTATTAAGAACTGTTTTAATTATTTATTAACTCGTAGATAGAATTGGCGGCTAAACTACGTCTTATGAAATATATATATATATATATATATATATATATATATATATATATATATATATATATATATTACATTTATTTTACGTGAGACGTTGTTTGATATTTTGTTTACTGTATGCTTTTTGTTTTTTTCCCTGTAGCTCGATCTTCTACGCCGCTTCCCCAAACGCATTGACCAGGAACGAAACTCATACGTCGGATAAAAATCTTCACGATGTTTTATTTTTGTTGCAGTTTCTTTTAGGGGTCGTTAACTTTGGAAGGAGCAATTTCATGCCCCAAGGAATGTTGTGCCTTGGGTCATCAGTCATAAATATATATATATATATATATATATATATATATATATATATATATATATATATATATATATATATATATATATATGTATATATATATATATTTGGTCAAGAAACGTTTTCTGCCTCTTTTTTATACTTCATTTTATATGGGGTTCAATTATCAGTGGCATCTCCCGGTTCAGGCGTGCGTCAGAATTAGGTCATCATCTTATTATCGTCATCTATCTTATTTAAATACATTCCCAACAGTATTCGAGAAGGTGACGTACAACCGCCTATATAATTATTTTAAACGAAAGGTAGATTTCTATACTGCATAAATTTCTAGCAGGACGACCGGTTAAAAAAAATGTATGCACATTTCTTAATTCTTTTATGCCGATTCTTCAGAGCCGGGGTGATGTTGATGCAGTATTTTGTATATGTCCAAAGACTTTGACAAGGTCAATCATGCATTGCTATTGATGAAACTTGGGAACCATGGGCTCCACATTTTTGACGGTGACAGCACAGGGAAAACCACTCTCACACCATACACTCAGGAAGACAAGCACACGCGCTGAACTTACAACTCTTGTTCAGTTCAGTTCAGAAAGCGTTTAATGGCCTTTTGGGGAGGGAGAGTGGGGCTGTGATCGGTGGCTTACAAGCCTGGATCTATGGCCAAGGAAAGGGGTTGAGGGGGTTACAACTCTTGTGTATTCGACTACTTCATTTTTCTCTTCAACGTCCGGGTTGACTTTTCCGAACGTGATAAGTAGAACAAGTAGCACGACATACAAGGAAAATTCTAAATACACGGAAAATGAACAGCTCCACCCTAAATACATTAACTGGTTTAAGAGTTATCTACAGGAAGACAGAACTGGTTAGGGTTTCTGGCTGCTTGTCACAACCTTTCATGTCGATTTCAGGTGTATCCCAAAGCTCCAGTCTTGGTTAGCTTTGTTTATTATTCTTATAAATGATTTACTTTTCTTCGCGAAACACTCGCAGGTGCTCATGTTTGCAGACGACGTTAAACTGTTTCTGCAGGTGAGCATTATCACTGAGTGTGCTTTGCTGCAAGAAGATGTCTATTCAGTACAAAGATGGTGTATTCTGGACAATTTAGTTTTGAACCCCCGCAAGATCCAAGTGATGTCTTTGTCCAGAAAGCGGAGCATATTATCTCATATATACTATCTGGGAAATGAAACTATAAGTCGGACCACAATAGTTAAAGTATCTAGGTGTATTTGTAAATGATCACACTTTTTTAATTATCATGTGAACTCCATTGTTAGCCAGAGTCTGCGGATGCTGGGAATAATGGCCAACCTAACTAGACCATTTAGCACTCATCATTGTCTGTTGCGACTCTTAAGTACTCTGTACGCTCTGAACTTGAATTTGCATCTGTCATTTGGAACTCTATCTCTAGTAGACCAAGTGAAAAAAAATGTAACGTATACAAAACAGTTTGTGTGGATTTTCTGTGACAGATGTTTTGGTCGTAAATATTATTTTGCATATAATTTATTTTATCCAAACTAAAACTGTGCACTCTACATGACAGGAGATCTGTCCGGGATGTTAAGTTTTTGCAGAAGTTGGTTTATGTGTCCATAAACAGTCCTGCACTCTTACTTCTTGCTTCTTTACACTTCCGCATTCCTCTCAGCGCAAACTCTAGAAATCTTAGAGTTTTTTACCCAGATGTTCATAGCAACTTGTAACCGGTATCACGAATTCAACATGTTTTCAACACGAAGTTTTGCAATCTTGATATTTTTTGTAAAAAAATGGCCCCTTGTTTGTACTGGGTTGCTCTAAAATCGACAAAACTGTTTGCGTGTGTATTAATGAAAAGCATATGTATAAATTTTAAAACATGTGTATAATTTCAAGCATGTAAATTTGCGATGAATATGTATCTTATGCTTCGTGCTTTAGCGCAAAGCCGTTCGAGCTGTTGGTAAGCATGCGAAAATAAAGATTGAATTGAACTGAATTAAATTTAATTGAATTCAAGTTCTCCAGTTTCGAGCAGCACTCCTGGTGAAAAATGTCGAATAATCTTCGGTCAGGTTTCGGTATGCATTAATCAGCTCTCCAACGTTGCTTTGTAGGCATTGTTGATTATGATAGATAAATGAAACCAATACAAAAAAAGCTGAAGAACTACATTTTTCTATCGTTTTCATAGGACGCTGAAACTACAAGCTGTTCTTTAAAGTTGTAGATATTTTTGTTTAGAAAGCGTTAATAGCACGCTAGGAGACACACACGGATACTTCTACATGATCTTAACTTGTGCATCACCAGATGGTGCAGCGCCACGTTATTGGTCGTGTCTTGCAAACGCTTAATTGTCGGTTTATATGAGCATTACATTGTCATGGCTTGCGTAAGCACTTGAACCTTCTTGCTGAGGGAAACAGGACTATACAGATATAAACTGAGAGAGGAGGAGACCATAGCACACAGGGACGGTAGAGACATACGCTCTGACTGGAACGATTAGCGGGTAGAGGCAAACCCCCTGGCTGCTTTTGTCTTTACTTACTCTCCGAATTGGAATCTTGCAGATGCAATAATTGCAGGAGCTCAGGTTCTTTGCGCGAAGAATGTTTTTCTTTTGTGTAGCTCTTGCGCAGTAATATACGTTGATCTTTTAAAAGATAGGTACCTACTTCAACTGATCCTAATCCCCATTTATTGAGTGTTTTCAGCGCAATTTTTTTATATAAGTTAGATAGGCCACGACACGTTTTTTCTTTCCAGCTCTGCTGGCTTTGTAACGACATTTCAGATCTCATGAAACTGCTCTTTAGCGTGTTCTAATGGGAATCACTCAACTCTTCTTGCGGGAAAAGAACTATAAAAATAGAAGGTATTTTGTAGATTGTGCTTCAGGATGTGATCGTGCTTCAGTGCCCGTTTGCTCGAAGCCGGTTAACTTTAACCAATGTAAAACATTAACAAAATTTCTTTACTAGTTACGTACAATTATTTAGCCAAGTTTGACGAGGGCTAGATGCGCGATAGCGCTGTGTTTTATGAATGGGGTTGTTGATCATGTCATCTACTGGATGTAACGAATATTAGTAACTTTCGTGGAAAACTTTCTCAAAAGACAAAGTCTTGTTTTAGAGCGCAGCTCTTAGGCGCCCGTTTCCGGCTTGAGCGGCGTCGGCGTCGCCGTCGGCGTAACCGTAAGGTCATGTGACCCCCCAGGTCACGTGACCCCCAAAGTCACGTAACCCCCAGGTCACCGTGACCCCCAGATCCCGTGACCCCAAGATCACGTGACCCCCAGGTCACGTGACCCCCCTCCCCGAGGTCACGTGACCCCCGTGAGGGGAGGAGGAGAAAGGAGGGGTATACCCTCCCTCAGTACCCTTCCCTCCTCCTCCTCAAGAGCTGCGCTCCAATTCGGCGTTATAGGAAGTTGTAAACGGCTTTCATTTTTTTTCGACACAGCCCGGCATACAATTAACTTTAACAAAACATTTCTTTAACAAGATAGCGTTCAGGCGTTTGTGTCCCAGAAATGTCGGCGTTGGTGTCGTGCGCTAAAATCCATTTTAAATCGATAGTGTCATGCCGTCACAGCCATATGCCCTCCCGCGGGAATTTCAAACAACCCACAACCCTCATGCAAACCCTGACGTCACGGGTGGAATGAAAGTGATTAAAAATTATTACATGAATGCGAATTAAAGGAAAGCTAAAGCTGCTCTGTATTTAGTAAAACGCTTAAATCGCATTCATTTGGCCTCCAGGATCACCAATAAAGAGATTATATTTCAATTTGGCGCGCGGAGACTGCAGAAAATGATGATAATATTAAGTCCCTTTATTTCTATTCATTGATGGCGGAGGCCGAGGGAAGAAGCGGCCTCCAGGGGGCTTGACGAGCCTTCGGCCCCCTTACAGTGGCAGCCATGAAAATAATGCAAACATATCAGAGAAAGCATGTCAGGAAATTAATGATCCCAAAATTTCTAAAACATGAACATTATTTTCTTTACGTGGTAAACAGTGTCAGAAACAGAACGAAAAGACTCCAGAGACAGCTTTGTCACAAAATATAAATATGACACTAAGCACAATTACGACACTGAGCCCCCAACAACGACACTGAGCATAATTTGGGGATTTTACGTTACGAAACAACGAAGGGAATCTGACATGCCCCATGCAAGCCATTGAGGATTAGTTTCTACCACCTGGGGATATTTTAATCTGCAACCAAATCTTCGCTTACAATGCGCCTTCTCCGCCGTTAAAGCTCCGTCATATTGCGGGCACCTCGGCCGTGTTTCAAACAGACCACCAAAGGAATATGTAATCTAACTGCACAAATCGCACTAGACAGCTCCACCGAGAGTCCATTACCAGAATAAGTTTCAAACTGGAATAACTGTACAACTTAAATCGTGCTTTTGTCTCGAAGAAAAAAACTTATTAATGCGGCATAAATTGCGCTTCTTTGAAGCAAACTCATAATTTCCAAGCATACGTAATGCTCCTGTGGCGTGGTACACTCCAACACATTAGAGTTGACCAGCATATAAAAAATTGTGTAAAAAAAAAGACAAATGGAAGACGAAGGGACACCGCGAGGCTTTGAGAACAGTTTTTCAGCAGCTTAATTTTTTTGGAACCCGCAAGAAAAAAGAGATCGAAGCAAAGAAGATCGAGGCAACGCTTTGTAAATACATGGCGACACTGGACGTCAGCTTCTGCTACATTCCTCATAAAACGCTTTTTTACATAAAATGTGCTTCGTTCTTAGGTAAACAAGTAAAAATTAAAAATCTGCAAATTATTTTAACTATTGTAGTTGGTCTAAACTGTTGGCTTGAACTGCAGAACTATTGGCTTGAACTGCAGAACGAATTACAAATACTGAATACGCCCCCGCCACTCAGTAGTTGAGCCGGGCATTGAACTGAGCATCCAACCAGAAGTATGACACGACTGTATTTTCTCGTTAAGGGTTGTGTTAACTGCGGGTTAACAATATTTCTAACATATTTGCCTAAACAAAACCAATCTGGTGTCGCAGTCATTAAGTTCGGCAACTTGCCTTTACCAGGGTTGCCTGTTGTCTAAACGACTGAAAGACACATATTTTGTTATTAATATATATGAGCGAGTTACGTGGCGTGAAGGGACTTTGAGTAGACATCGCTTTTAAACAGGCTTTTCATTAATTCGGTTTTAAACACGTACTAAGATAATCCTAAGAAGCTTAGAGAAAAACCTGGACGAGATTGCGAGAAGAAAACAATTTAATGTCTTGAGTTTGGTTGACGAAGAAAAATTCAGGAGTTTAGCCATTTATTCACTTACAATTTTATTCTTCGTTGGTGTTCTCGTGAACCATCAAACATCCAGCACCAAATTTTGTTTCTCCCAACTGAGAGCATTTTTGTTAGTTCGCTCTTTGTGTGCCACGCTTATAAACCGTACACTTTTTTTTTATTTAGGTGGAACCTCTATAACTTCTTTAGATATCCCAGTCCGACTGCTTCAGATCGTCAGCCTCATTTCCTGCAATCCGGTTTCGGCTGCCGTGGACAGACTGGGAGGTCAGTTTGTTTGGGTTCTTGTTTTTCGCTGTTTACTACGTTTTTGTTTTGATTGTTAGGTGAATTTTTTTCATTTGTTGGTAACACTCGCCCTTATCTATTTTGTGACTATTCTTCTACACTTTCTTCACTGACTCTAATTTCCTGGCCAACTTTCCCTTATCTTTGCCACTTTTTTCTGTGCCGAATATCCGACTTTTCACACCCTAGCATGAGGAGTTTTCTGCTGTTCTATTTCACGCCTCATTTTTACACTTGTTAGACTTCTTGGGGTTTCAATGAAAGTTTCATAAAACTGCGTGCTTCCTCCGCCAATTGAATGCCTCCTCCAGACACGAGTCTTACTCTAGTTTCCTTTCTGTTGCGCTGTCTTCTTTTGTAAAATCCCTCTTCCACGGTAAAATTTTGAGCAGGAGATCTGTGATTATATTATCTTTACCTTTTACAATGTTTGTAGTAAACTCTATGCATCCTGAATTTTCATACGTATTGCACTGATACGTAGTTATTTGCAATTCTTTTCAAAATTTGCGTCTGGCGCACGAAGTTAAAGCCGTTCTCTATTAGCTAGAGATGGCAACGGTGAGAAAAAGTAAGTTACTTTTACCGAAACCAAGTGGTATTGAAGATAAAATGACATACTTTAAGTCAATTTAGTTGAATCTGCACACTACTTTTATTAATCAGTTTTCTACGTATATGACCTAGTATAATAAATATATATTGGATTGTTTTTTTTGCGGTAATTAAACTGTCTTGGTTTCATTAAATATGTCGAACGTGCCAGCTAAAAAAATAACAGGTACGGCTCAAAATAAAAGCATGTGCTGGAATTAAGTTTTCTATTTCAATTTTAATGCGCAATACGAAAACATTAAATAAATATTATCTTATTTTTCGCGGATGTTAAGGTAAAAAAGTATGAATTCTTGGCATGAAAAAGAGTCGCGCGTCTGACGCTGTAAAACTCCTTATCCAAAGCCAGGCTACTTCATTTGTAAAACAATCAATATGTGATATTATTCTTAGGTAAATACATGATAACTAATGTACAGGGGATTCTTCAAAAGCAGATCGAATCGTTTCTGCTAAAAGTGCGAGTCGCACTGAAAAAAGTTACGATTGTATTGGTTTCTGCCAAAAAGGCCCACTTGATCATATTCAAAGGTAAGCAATTTGTTAGTTTATTAATTACTCTCGAATAATTAATGTTTTAATTCATGAATTTATAGATATTGTTTCAAATATAAGCTTGCTGCGGGTCGTTAGAACCCACTAAATAAACTAATTTTAGAAACATGAATGGCACGGCACGTACAGCGGTTTACTTCGTTCAATAAGAAAAAAAAGAACACTCAATTCAGACACGTCTCAAGGTTTTGCTTTCGAATCGAAGCGCATCTTTTCGCAAGGGGTTCTGCTTTCGGAAGCCGAGGCGCGCAACGCTCCTGCGACAGACTTCCTTCCCTCCTAGGAAGTAGCTGTGCGCCTTAGCCACGTCGGGTTGGCCTGTTGGCGCAAAGATGCGCTCCTATAGAATGCAGAAACATCTTTTTTTTTTTATTGGAACGCCATAAAATGTTGTACGCCTGTGCCTGTTACTATACTTCTAAGATGTGTTGTATTACTTGCTTTGATGGGCGAGTTTCTAATTGAAACCATATCTATATACTCACTAATTAAAATGTAATTATTCGAAAGTAATTAATAGATTGAACATTACGGACCTTAATATTATATTTTTCAAATGGGCTCTTTACCAGAAACTAATAGTGACTTAACCTTTTCTTTTAGTGCAATGTGTACTTTTCGCAGAAACGATTTGGTCAGCGTTGCGAGGAACACCCCGTGCATATAGTGCACAGATGTACTAATATTGTAAGGTAAATAATACACGCTTACGATACCAACGCCAGAAATTAAATGCACGCGTTCGAATGTAAAACATCCGCGCTCAGGCCAGAAAGTTCACGAATCGAAGGAGCAAACCCACATAAAAAAGTCTTTCACCCAAACTCCGCATCGGACCAGAACACAATGCCCTCCGCAAGTTCGCTCCACCGCTAGGCACCTCCGCTCAACCCGCGTAAATCAAGGGTCGGAAAAGGTAGGAGGTCGTAACCGTTTCTTTTTTGTCTTGTGGGAGAATCCACAGCCGTTAGTCTAATTAATTAGCACCCCTCCTCCCTTCGTCCCCAACTTTCTCTCAGGTGCTCTCTCTCTCGCTCTCTAACGCGGAGACGAAACTTGTTAGGTAGCGGTCTTTCAACGCGCCTACACGAAGCCCTTTGTTTACTCCCCAGTAGGCAAGCACCGGTTCGGTGTTCGGGCAGAACTCTCTGACCGGAAATTTAACGAGATAATGGTGGGGAAATGTTTCGTCGGCTCGACACGCAATTACCGGTCGGGTTAGCCTGATTCGATGCGCATTGTTGATTGGAATCCTTACGCTTTTCTGACTGGTGAGCTGGTTCGCTTTGGCGTGCGATAATCTATGGAGTCTGAGTGGATGGTAGGATGTATCGTACATTGGTCGGTGTGATTCGTTTAACCCGTTCTATCCGGTTCGTTCGAATTTGTTGTTTTAATGAAAACGTGTAAACCGATTTATACTCAGGAATATGGGAAGTGTATGTAAAATACCATTTTAGGCGGTTTTGAGTTCTGTAATAAAGGTGAAGCACGAGCTTTTTTATACATGAGCTAACGCTCAAATGGCGGCATCATGCAACACTTGAATACAGCTTCACCCTTTTCGAAATTGCAGTTTTTCGACGTTCGATTTTACTCTTCTTTTCTAATACCAAATCAAAATCATATAAGAATCGGTTTGCAAATCTTGTGAAAACTAACACGTCAACAGTGAATCGAGATCGATGGAGTGAAGCATAGATATAAGAGATACACCATTACGGCAGGTACAGATGCACGTTTAGGAAACAGATAATTTCAGTGCGATATAATAAACGTCCACTTCGCGCGAAAATATCTGTCTGAGCAACAGCGTGGTATTCAGAACTATCCCGGCATGTATGGTACACTAAGTTAGAACTCAGTTCTACCTATACATTTTCACCATTGCGACGAGAGTAATATCTGCGTGTCCTTTTTGTTAGCCTATTTTGTAAGAACGGCTGACTTTTCGTTAGTAGATGAGGTCTATAACAGCGTTTATATAGTGATACTCACATTAAAAACACCCGCATCGTACTATCGCGGACAATATGAGCTGAAACAGCGCTCCGGCCTGTGAACGGTACTACCTGCGCCGCCTGACGCATCGCTCCGCAAACACGGCGCACCCTGAGGCCGAGATAAGTTCTCACTTGCGCTCACTGCGCCGCTGCGCTCTTCCGGCCGTCTGCTAGCGAAAATATTGGCCGACGGAACCACCATCACGATGCCTGTGCCGTGCAGCCCAATGTTCACGTTTTCAGCTATCATGCATTTCAGTGCATTTCAAGAAAGCGCCAAAGTGGAAAATGCGTTGTCACGCTCGTATCTCCTCGAGGAGCGCTGCCTGACGGAGCTGCCTTGGCCCCCAAAAGGAGCCGATATGAATATCATCGAACACGTTCGGAGGCGCATCAAGATAGCCATGTCACGGCGTCCCCTCCACCGCGCCACTGCCGACGAATTGTGGGAAGCGGTGAGAGGTGAATGGGAGATGCTTCGGGCCGAGCCAGACTTCTTGGCCGCGCTCTATGGATTCCTTACCAGACAGGATGAGAGCCGTGGACGCGGTATTAACTTCCATCGTAAGCTTTAGTGCGACTCAGGACCTCATGAACCGGACTTCTGCTGATTGGAACAAAGCTTGCTGCTACGATTGCGACACACTGTTTGGCGCCGTTAACCAGCGGATACCTTTGAGTGGTGCATCCTTGATCTCGATCTTCTTGTATAGTGCAGTTGAACTTCCACGCCGACTATTAATCTTTTGTGTCTGACATTGTCCTCTGCGAATATTCTTTCGATGAACTTTCAAGCTCCTTTTCCTGGCAAATATATGACTGTTTGTTGCACTTTATTAAGACTAGGAAGTTGTAAATAAAACACTGATGTCTTAGTCAGCACTTGTTTTGTTTGAAATAAACACGTGGGCCCAGTAACAAAGAAATATTATTTTTGAACCTTTTCATATTAGTCAAGGTTACAAAACCTCTCGTAGTAACGTGTATGGTTACCGTTGTTTCTTTTTACGCAGCTGTGCTCAATACAAAATAAAAATAAAAAGTAAATACCTTGGAGCCGGACTAAATCCCATATACAAATTTTGGCCTATCATTTTACTATGTCCTACTTTGTGCATGCACTTCATAAAAAAAAAAGCCTACAGCGTCTTTTGATATGACTTCCAAAAACGATAATCGCAGCTGCAGTTTAAGATACTTCAACATTTTTTCTTCATCGTCAGAGTTTTCTACGTGATTCTACACGATAGAATGAAGTAAATCAATTGCAAAAAAGGAACGACAAGTGTAACATTCTAACTCCCCTCTCCCTGCCGCCCTACCAAACACACGCGCGCTGTCGCACCCGCCGTCTTGCTTTCAGACGGCCGGAAGAGCGCAGTGGAGTAGCGATCGCAAGCGATAATTTATCTCGGCCTCAGGGTGCGCCGTGCGTGCGGAGCAAGGCGACAGGCGGCGCAGGCAGTACCGTGCGCCGGCCGGAGCGCTGTTTCAGCTCATATTGTCCACGATAGTACGCTCATGGCCAGGCCTTTGGTGCGTTCCATTTATTTATCTTGTTCCATGTTTTTGTTTTGTTTGTTTGCTGCTTTGTTGGCAACCATTCCTTTCGTTTTCTTTTTTGTTTTGTTGCGCAACGTCTTATTTTGAGTAGAAAAGTAATCTCCTATGGCAAAAAATCCAGAACGCATAATACAACGCAAAAAAACATTTTTTTTCACCGGCCTCAAAATGTCAAGCAGTTTTTTTTTCTTCAATGTGGCTTAGTTTATTTTATAAAATGTCGTTAATTAAAATGTACCTTAAATTTAAAGTAATTTTTTTCATTGATTTCAGTACTTGGACGGATTGATTATAGATATTGGCATATGTAAAATACATCTAGTGATTCAAACACTATAATATAGCTGCAGTGATTGGGAAAATGACAGCAATTTAAATAAAATACATCTGATTTGAATACAACAAAAACAAATGTTATTGGATCATTTTCGGGCTTAGTCACTTTCTCCCATGGCGAATTTACAAATAAATGCTGACGGAATCCGGAACGTCCTTCTTAACTTAAACCCAGATAAGGCCGCTTGACCTCACGAAATTCCTAACTGCGTCTTGAAGAATTGAACCTATGCTGTTTCTTGTTCCTTTATTTTGTTTAAAAAGTCCTCGTCATCCTCAAAGCTGCCGCCAAAGTGGAAGGCCGCCAGCGTCGTGAATGTGCATAACAGCGGTTCTAAGTGTAAATCAGATAAATACCGACCTATTTCCCTTTCATGCGGCTGTTCGAAACAGTTAAGAGCACAAAATATATAGCACTTTAGTAAATGATTTGAACGCGAGCAAGTGCTGTTTTTCTTCCAGAATGGTATTAGGAGTGGCTTTTCGTGCGAGACACAGTTGTTAAAACGCTTTCCATGATGTGGCGTCCGAATGCGTAGAGGTTTTCGAGTGGATTGTGTATTTCTTGATTTAAGGAAAGCATTCGACTCATCTTGGTTTGCGAACGCAAAAAGAAACAAGGGACACACACAAAAAAGAAAGAAACGTCAGACACGGATAGCGTTCAGTGTCTGACGTGTTTTTTGTGCGTCCCTTGCCTCCTTTCTCGTTCGCATACCAAAATGTTTAACCTACACGCTCTCTTAATCCTGTCTACATTCGACTCAGTTTCACCCGAGTCAATCTTATTTATACTATCCTCAATAAATATTGAGGCAATGTAGTATTACGCTTAAAGGACTACTTTACTGAGCGAAAACAGTGCGTTGTAGTAAAAGGTAAAAATGAACTCTACGTACGTGGACGTCACTTCAGGAGTCCGGTATGGATTATTTCTAGGTCCCTTTTAATTTCTTGTTTTTACTAATGGCATTACCAAGGGTATAAAATCAAATATCCCTCTTTATACCGACGATTGCGTGGCATATCCATCTGTTCGGCATTCCAATGATAGTACTGTTTTGCAATTAGATATAGACTGCATTTCAGGGTACTGTCAAAGATGTCAGAGGAAGCTAAACATTATTAAATGCCATCATGTGCGCTTTACAAAAAAAAAGAACAAAAACAAACAAACAAAAATTAACCGTTGATAATTTATATACAAAGTAGATATCACTGCACAGACTTTTACTCTAGTGGCAAATTATTTTGGAGTACTGCTGAAAACAAATTTATCTTGGAAGTCTCATAGTTTCTTGGTATTCGCCTCCATTCGATTGCCTCTAGGTCTCAAATTGCACTAAAGAATGAAATATCTCTCTCAAATAGATATATATAATATATATATATATATATTGTTGCGTTGTTCTGGGACCACGCAAGGAGACGTCCGTTTGCGGTTCGGCTTTTAATTCGAAACTGACCGCCACCGGCACGAGCCGGTGGCTCGTGCCCGTGGTGCCGAGGCAGCCCGTCGTCTTCTTCCTCGTAGCAATTGCCCGGGGAGAAGCGTAGGTCGTCCCGACCGAAGGGTGCAGGCGTTGAGGGTGATGGGGAATAGTGCTATGGTGTGAATGGGGGATGGTGCGGGTTTATGCGGCTGACGTGAACAATGCCTGTTGAGGTTCGACGGCGATTCGGAGGGCTTGCGGGAGTTCCTCTTTGATGAGGTCTCTGATGAGAGTCTTCAGCTCAGTGGTCGGAGCTGATGCCGAGGGGACGCAGTTTTGCAGCCTGGAAACGGTGCCTTGGCCAGCGATGCGTCGGTTCCTATGCGCTTCCCATCGTCGACACTCCTCCTTTAATTGAGTCACCGTAGTTGGGTTGCGCGATACCAGCAGGGTAAACGCGTCTTCGGCGATGGCTTTCATTATATGTGCCACTTTCTCGGACTCAGGCATTGCAGGATCCACGCTTCTGCAGAGGGCTAGGACGGCCTCGATGTCAGTGATTACCGCCTCGCCCACCGTCTGTGCACGAGTAGCAAGCGCGTGTTTTGCGTTTGCTTTGCGGCTAACCGGGCAACCAAACACGTCAAAGAACTTGGTCTTGAAAGCATCCCACGAGCTAATCTGGTCCTCGTGGTTGTCGAACCAGACCTTGGCGGTGTCGCGGAGGTAGAACACGACGTTAGTGAGTTTAAACGTGTCGTCCCAGGCATTATGGAGGCTTGCCTTTTCGTATGTACGAAGCCAGTCCTCAACGTCGTCTGTCCCGAAGCCGGAAAAGCTGGGGGGTCCCTGTGACTATATAGGATGGATCCCGTGCGAAGTGGAGCGGCTTGCTGCTCACCTTGGGCCATTCCGGCCGGTGGTAGTTGGCGGTTGCTGCGAAGTAACGATATCCTACTCAACGTAATAACGACGGGGATCGCGGTTGGCAGCAGCAGTATCTTCAACCCACTCGGCGCCTATTTGTTTCTACTGTGGCATCCAGGGACATGTCGCACGCTACTGCAACCGTCGCCAGTGGGACACATCTCGACTTGTCTACGAGTCACGACGGCCAGTTTCATATGACCTCAACGAAAGCCGTTACGACAACCGAGATCGCGGCGATTGGGACACGAGGTACCCCGCACCTCCACTAAGTATGTTGCGTTGTTGTGGGACCAAGCAAGGAGACGTCTAGTTTGCGGTTCGGCTTTTAATTCGAAACTGACCGCCACTGGCACGAGCCACCGGCTCGTGCCCGTGGTGCCGAGGCAGCCCGTCGTCTTCTTCACACACACATATATATATATATATATATATATATATATATATATATATATATATATATATATATATATATATATATATATATATATATATATATATATATATATATATATATATATATATATTATTTAACCCGTCAGACTTAGTAAACAACACTTACCAAGACATATTTAAATAAAATTGCAGGCAACCTGTTACACGTCCTCTGATGTTGCAATAAAATATATGGTTTGATTGAAAAAACGGGTTTGTGTACTTTATTAGAACTATGTACATTTACCGCAATCTGGTGATTGCGCTATGTACATTTACCGTAAACTGCCGAATCAAAAACTGGTACAAATTTACTTCATAATGAGAAACAGCGCAAAAGGGACAGGACACACATATACGCTGACTAACAACCAAAGGTTTACAATAAATCCACTCGCGCACAGTGGCCCGCGCAAGCACAAGCTCTTCATTTCTCTTTCAAAATGAGATGAATGCTAATAAAGAAAGAAACAGCGGCACTAGAAGGACGTGGCAAAACGCGTGACCAAAATAAATATTAAAAAAATAAAAAAATTAAAATTAAAATTTTGACAGCGGCACGAGAAAACAATAAGATCATGCGCGGCGTACACTCCACGTTCGCACCACGTGCACACCGCTTTCAGGACACAAATTAGACCTTTACAGATCGCTTGTGCAGTATACTAAGGGCGGTCACAATTGAGAAATTGTAATTCCCTGTTGGTCAGATGCACTGACGCGACACTAATGCAGTGATCTGGCTCCACATGCAAGTATACGCGCCGCTTCCATGATCTCTCTCTCCAACTTGTGCCTCATGCGTCCCACCACCTTTGTGTTGTCCAACGCAGGAGAACACCCACAATCCCTGCAGTGTATTGGTAGATGGAAACCGTGACCACTGCCGAGCGAGGCCGCGTGCTCACGCAGCCTATCGTTCAAACAGCGACCAGTCTGTCCCAAGTAGACTCTACCACAGCTGAGAGGGATCTCGTAGACGACTTCCTTAACACAAGGCACAAACTGCTTGGCATGTCTCGTGTCACAGGCGCCGTTCCTAGGTTTGGTCCCGCTTGACATTGTGCAGAGTTTAGATTGGCTTACGGCTTTTTTGTCTGATGGCTTCGGAAATTCAGCAACAGCGGATGTCTTTGCAGGATCAGGGCTTACACCCTGAGCGCTCACAACGTGGCCTAGGAATATCAGCTCGTCGTAAGCGAACCGACATTTTGAAGGCTTTAGTGTCAGTCAAGCGTTCTGGATAGCCTGTAGCACGGCTCGCAAACGTCTCAGGCGCTCGTAGAAATCGCTTGCGAATACCATGACGTCGTCGAGATAGACGAGGCAGCTTTGCCATTTAAAGCCGGAAAGAACGGGTGTCCATTACGTGCCGGAACGTCGCAGGTGCCGTGCACAGTCCGAACGGCAACACTTTAAATTCATACAGTCTGTCCGGCGTGACGAAGGCAGTCTTTTCACGGTCCCGTTCGTCGACCTCGATCTGCCAGTACCCACTCTTCAGGTCCATCGACGAAAAGTATCGGGCATGGCGCAGCCGGTCCAGACTGTCGTCGATGCGTGGCAGCGGGTAGACGCCCTTTTTTGTTACAGCGTTTAGTCGACGATAGTCCACGCAGAACCGAAGAGTGCCGTCTTTCTTTTTCACCAGGACTTCCGGTCAAGCCCACTGACTCTTTGAGGGCTGGACGATGTCGTCGTCGAGCATTTCTTGGACCTGCTTCTGGATGACTTCTCTCTCTTTCACAGATACACGATACGGCGACCGATGTACAGAAAGCGCGTCGTCTTGAGTAAGAATTCGATGTTTCGCAACCGACGTTTGGCGCAGCTTTGACGACGTGGAGAAGCACTCATTGAACTCCGCGAGAACGTCAGTCAGCTGTCGCCGTTGTGGGCATGGGAGGGACGGGTCGATGTCGAGCTCTGACGGCGTGGTTCTCTTGTGCTGCGTCGGCGAGGCGTCTTTTGAGATCATGGCGATCGCGGCCGAGTCCTGAATTTCCTCGACGTAGCCCACAGCTGTACCCTCTGTAAGGTGCTGCGACTCTTGCCGGAAGTTGGTGACAGGGGCTACGGTACGCCCGTCCTGGAGTTCGGTTAAGCCTCTTGCAATGCCAATCCCTCGTCCAAGGAGAAGTTGGACGCTTCCTTCCAACGGTGCTACACCGCAGGTGGCTTCTTCGGTCCCGACGGGCACAAAGACACTCGACAGCGGCGGCAGGTTTACGTGGCTGGTAAGGACTCGCACTGCAGCTAACGTCGCTTTGGGATCTTCCGCCGGTGGAACAGGTTTCCGAAGCGTCAGCTTTTTCTCCACAAGGTCGATGATGGCGCCCTATTCACAAAAGAAGTCCATCCGAGAATGACGTCCCTCGAACAGTCTTGCAGAACGACGAACTTGACAGGGCAGGTTTCACCGTGGATCTCAACGCGAACAGTGCACCTGCCGACAGGCATGATGACATGTCCGCCGGTGGTTCGTGTCTGCAGTCCGTCCCACCACGTCGTAACTTTCCGAAGCCGACGAGAGAGTCTCCCACTCAAAACGGAGTAGTCGTGCTCCGGTGTCGACGAGTGCCGTCGCGTTCTGGCCGCCGATGATAATGTTGAGGTTATTCGACATCGTTGAAGAAACGTCGTGTCGGGGCGTTGCGGCGTTAGAGTGGGAGGGCTCCGACCATCTTGGAGGATCTTGGCATCGTTCGTCTTCGGCAACACCACCTCCCGGCATTGCCGCGCCTAGTTTTCCCGACGGGAAGCGACGGTTGACAGGCTTTCACGTCGAGGTCGGTGCATCGGCGAAGCTGGACGTCGTGGCGACGGCGACCGGAACTCTCGGCGGGACGCCTCCTCGGGGCACTGAGGTCGTCGCAGGTACTCGTCGATCTCCCGAGGGCGTTCACCATAACGGGGGCGTGGGTCATTTGGGTGGAACCCCCGCTACCCGAGTCGTCGGTATGGGCATTGGCGGTAGGTGTGGTTTGCTTACCCGCAGTGGAAACACAGAGGGCGTCGGTCGGGCGTTCGCCACACGTCGGTCTTCCGAGGTGCGCGGGGCTCCTGGCCGGCGTACTGGACCTGGTCGTCGCGGCGGCGGTCGAGCTGCGGCGCAGGAGACCGACGTCGGGGTGGCGCGACTTGGGCTCGAGGAGGAGGCGGTGGCCGTCGGGCCACTGCGGCGTAGGTCAAAATGGGCTCCTCGGGTGCTGCTAAGCTGGCAGGAGCCTCCCGTTGGAAGGCTCGGTGAACCTCCTCTCGCACGACTTCGGTGAGTGAGAGAGAAGACGAGCGACCTGCAGCAGGCAGGATCTTGCGGAGCTCTACTCGGACGATATCCCGGACGATCTCCCGAAGGCTGTCAACACCGCTGGTATTCGGGTCCAGTAGGGAAGCTGCGACGGTTGGAGCAGGGGCGCGCCGGCGAGCCGGTGGTAGTGGCTTGCTCGGGCCGTCAGTGCGCGCTCGATGTTGGTGGCTCCACTCACAAATGCATCGACGGTCGTCGGGAGATTGCGGACCAGGCCTCCTAAAATTTCTGCCTTGACGCCACGCATGAGGACTCGAAGTTTCTTTTCCTCGACGGCCTCTGGATCGGCTCGGGCACTTAGACGCAGGACATCCTCAACAAAGCTGGTCACGCTTTCGTTGGGGCCTTGCGCCCTTGTTTGAAGAAGGTCCTCTGCTCGCTGGCGACGGTAGTGGTTAAGGAACGTACGCTTCAGTTCGGCGACGCAGGACTCCGATGTAGTGAAGGAGGCTTCGTGGTTTTCAAACCAGTGACTCGCAGTGCCTTCAAGAGAAAAGCAGAGGTTGTGGAGGCACTGCTCAGCCGTCCATCCGTTGTGGCGTGCTACCCGTTCGTAGTGTCGCAGCCAGTCTTCAATGTCCTCGTGGACCTCCCCGTGGAAAGGCGTTGGAGTTCGGGATGCGACGGGCAGGACGACGACAGGCGGGTGCTCATGGTCGAGATCTTCTTCTTCAGGGTTTTGAGCAAGAGACCCAATTTAGGGGACTGACCTCGGGTACGACGGCTTCTTCACTCTTCGGCGTCTTCGGCGAAAGGTAGCCTTCCGGGGCCGAGCACGTCGCTTGGCCGGGATGTCTTCGGAGGGGTACGCTCAACGGGCATAGAATGCAATACCCCGCACCTCCACCAAAATGTCACGGGTGGTGACCAAAAGAACAATAAATAAACAGGATAAAATAAACGTTTAATGCGGCTAACTTGTGCCAAAAACAGAATAGAAAAAATGAAAGCCGTTTACAACTCCCTGTAACGCCGAATTAGAGCGCAGCTCTTGAGGAGGAGGGGAAGGCACGTGGGGGGGGGGTCACGTGACCTTGGGGAGGGGGGGGTCACATGGCCTGGGGGTCACGTGACCTCGGGGAGGGGATGGGTCACGTGGCCTGCGGGGTCCACGTGACCTCGAGAGGGGGGGAGGGGAATTTTCCCACTAAATTTAGCGTTGAAAATTTTCCGCTAGATTTAGCGGGGAAAATTTTCCGCTAGATTTAGCGGGGAAGATCTTCCGTTAGATTTAGTGGGGAAAATTTTCCTGCTAGATCTAGCGGGAAAATTTTCCGCTAGATTCAGCGGGGAAAATTTTCCGCTAGATTTAGTGGGGAAAATTTTCCGCTCGATTTAGAGGGGAAAATTTTCCGCTAGATTTAGCGGGGAAAAGTTTCCGCTAAATTTAGCGGGGAAATTTACCCATCATGCACCGCGCGGTTACGCCGACGGCGACGGCGATGGCGACGGCGGCGCCGCTCAAGCCGGAAACGGGCGCCTAAGAGCTGCGCTCTAAAAGGATAGCGTCGCAGGCGTCGATGGCGGCGAAACAGCAAGCTCGAACGCTGGGGCGAGACTGACTGCGGCTCGCCACGCGGGGCCTGTTTTTGTACACGCGTGGGCTTCTGGAACAGTTGGCGTAGAAGGTTCGGCGTGTAGAACATTCTAAACTCGAATCAGCAACACGGTTCCCGAATTTACCAGAACATTACATTAGAGTCAACAGAAATGCGTCCCGCGGACAGGAATCGAACTCGGGATTCCTGCGGGGAAGGTACGCGCGATAGCTGTTAGGCGACGAGCGCGCTGCCTTCTTAGTCAGCTGCGCTCGCGGCAATATCACCATGTTAGCGGATTTCTTATGGGTAGCCCAGTTTCCGTAACCGTCTCGAATCTCGTCATGGAATATGCTGAGCAAAAGGTAATGTCTAGCATTAATTTCTCCGTGAAGTTCTAGCAGCGGTTTGTTGTTGGCACTTTTAATAATTAACTGTGAACACGTGTGACGTCATTATGGGAACCCTAGTTCCCATAATGACCCTAGTGACCCTATTGACGCCAACGCCACTAAGGTCACGAGTGACGTTAATCGTAACCGCGCGTTGCATTATGGGACTTTTCCCATAATAACGTGACACCTGACGTCATGCGTGACGTCACGAGGGCCACTAGGGTCACGAGTGACGTCACGAGTGACGTAACGAAGGTCAGGACGAAGGCCACTACCTTCACGGTGAAGGTCTCGTAATGGTCACGACCTTCACGTGACCTTCACGAGTGACAGCACGAGGGGGGAGGGAGGGGGAGGAGGAGGGGAGGAGAATGAGAGGAGGAGGAGAGGAACATGGAGGAGGGGGAGATGGAGGAGAAGGAAAGGAAGAGGAGGAGGAGGGGAGGGGAGGATGAGGAAAGAAGGAGGGGAAGGGGAGAGGGTATGGAGGAGGAGGAGGGGCCTACCCTCCTTTCCGTACGCTCCCTCCTCCTCCTCAAGAGCTGCGCTATAATTCGGTATTACAGGGAGCTGTAAACGTCTTACATTTTTTTAATTTTTGATGGCGGTTGCTGTGGCTGGGTTTTATGTGTTTCTTCAGTAAACTTTCAGTTGCCAGTCAGCGCTCGTCCCGTACACTTCTACTCGTTTCGGGGGTTGTTGCACTGTTTTGTCGATTTAATTGTACTCTCTTGGCAGAACTATGCTGATAAACATCAAAAGTTCTGCAAAAATAAGAAGTGTCTGCTGATAATTTCACGAATTTCAGTGAAAAATTGCCCTATGGCGATTTCTCCCATGTTATAAATAGCCCTGTTACCAGTTTACGTGTGTCGAATTGTTATTCGAACAACGGTGCTACAGCCCGGATGTGTATACAAATGTCATACAAAAATTGGTGAACCTTAGAACACTGCTCTCATTTTGTTCTTTGACTCTTTGACGTAAAACCCTTTATTTTTGAGATCTCAATTAGACGCAAATTAGGCATAGGAACCTATTCGCGGCCGGTGACTCTCTCGAATTCTAAACACTTGAATTTTGGCCTTAAAACAAGAGAGGTATTCGCGTGCCTTTCTTTTCGCTAATTTTGTAATTCTCGAAAATATGTGGCTCGCGACGGGTTTTGCAGTAGGCGGTGCCGCAACTTCGGAAAAAGAATGACTCGAGATTCATACGTGGTACCCATTTCCTTTAAAGAGCTGTGAACCTTACATGGAATCATGTCGTTTTCATGTAGTGTGTTTGCCGTTGCAAATTTGTTTTGCAAGTGAAGTGGCACGACACCTTCGCCCAGCGGAGGTAAGCAATTAATGGAGTATAAACAAATAATTTATTAGGCTCGATAGTCCCTGTTGCTCCTCAGGCAGATTGACCAGTTGCCATTAGCCCTATTTACCGTGTACTTCAATAACTTCAATAAAATTGATCAGGTGCGTCCGTCGCACACGCAGGCAAAGAGCGAGTTACTACAGCTGCAGTCGATGCCTCGTTTAGTGTGGCCTTTTGAAGGGGGCTAAAAGGAGTGACATTTCTACAATGTTGCAAAAGTCGGATTCTCACGCAGTAATAAGTGTGTGACATTGGCATCTTCTCCAAAAACACTGCAGCGTGAGAATCCACACTAAGGATGATCACACTGCCCAGCAGCGAGCGAGTATCAACGGGCACGCTTTACGCGTATTCTATACCTTGGGCCGCTCGTGACACATATGTAAACAGTTTTATTTTCCCACTTACTTTGGTTGTCATGCATCGTTGGTTTAAAGCCTTCGGTGGTGAAATATTCAGAGAAAACCATCGCGTGAATCAGATCTCAACTTCGAGAGCCACTGATTCCTCAGCTCGCCGGCCGCTCGATATCGGTGAAAACTGACCCCCACCTCGGTGCAATAGGTATTGCACTCAGGCGATGACAGTATGGGTCCATTTGTTCTTGAAATTGCTTTCACAATGCTACTCCACGAGGCAATAAACGCGATATTCTGCAAGTTCTTGGCCGGGACCGCAGGTGATACCTACGGTCTCGGCCATCTTCGTATCCAGAATTTGATGACGATTCTAGCGCGAAAGTAGTGCTACCTTTAGTTCGATCCCGAGGCAAGTAGTGCAGATGGCAATCGTTGCAGGTGATACCACAGCGTCGCTGTCCAACCATCTTCATAGCTTGGATTGGAGCCCCAACTTTCTTTTTTAGAGCGCAGCTCTTAGGCGCCTGTTTCCGGCTGGAGCGGCGTCGCCGTCAGCGTCGGCGATGCTGTCGGCGTAGCCGTAAGGTCATGTGACCCCCAGGTCACGTGACCCCCACAAGTCACGTGACCTCCACATGTCACGTGACCCCCAAGGTAACGTGACCCCCAGGTCATGTAACCCCCATGTCACGTGACCTACACAGGTCACGTGACCCCCCTCGAGATCACGTGACCCCCGTGAGGGAGGAGAGGAAAGGAGGGGTATACCCTCCCCTCAGTACCCTTCCCTCCTCCTCCTCAAGAGCTGCGCTCCAATTCGGCGTTACAGGGAGTGGTAAACGGCTTTCATTTTTTAACATATCTGTTAATCGCGAGAAAAAACACAAGAAAATTGTATAATAATTCCGGGAACTATGTAAACAACTTGAGCTCCTCAAAGAACACTTCCGGCGAGGCCTGGGCCGACCAAATCCTGTCTTTTTTGTTTTTTTAATACAAGGACACGCGATTTATTTCAGAAAGCTTCGCTGCTGCGCGTGCTCAGAATAAAGTAGACTTGCTTTTAGAAGTGCAGGGAAAGTGATGACTCATACAGACGTGCCCCGAATGCTCCCGCAAAACGTATCACGCTCCGACCTCGAAATAGGTTGGAAGGTGCGGGCATTATATGTTTTCTCACCATAGGTCAGAGCGCGCTCAAAAGCTAGAAGGCACACAAAACAGATACACGCAGGCTAAATACGCAAGTTCATGGCTCATTCCTTGAGCTTCATTGGCTTAAACGGGGAGATAACATGAAGGTTCCAAGGTACAAGAGAAGACAATGGGTTCAAGAATAGACAAAGGACAATCTATATTAATATCCAATGTAGCCGAAAGAGCAAGGAAACACCGTACAGCTTTTTTGAAGCCTTTTTGGGGACACAGATACAAGCTAATATATCGAAAGCACCCTTTCAGAGAAGAAGGGCCCCCTGACGTTGCCCTCTGCAGCCGCCAACCCTTCAACTCGTGAAGGACGAACATCTCCATTGCGATCTTGCTCAAAAAGCGCCCTCCACTAAAAATTGATATAAAACCCAGATGCTGGGTGGTCCTCACCCCCTCCAAGAAACACACCCACCCACACACACGCGTGCGCACACACAAACTCACTCACGCACATACACGCACACACGCGTGCTCACACAGGTACACACACGCACACACTTTAACAAATTAAAATTACAAAACAAAAACAAGGGAGAAGGTTAATACGAGTGAAAGATGTGTCGCTGTGTCTGTCTCTGTGTTTATTCTTTCTGTAACGTATAATTCAATGAATGCGATTACCTTCTAAATCTATTGCTGCAGGTTCCAGAAGGCTGAACACAGTGAATTCACCCTAGATTTCTGCTTTCTAAAGGACCACAAAAACGCAGAAAAAACTCTAGATGAAGACCATTTTAAATTAACTGAGACTGGGGTAGAGAAGAAACATCGAAGCGAAGAAGAGACTGAAAATATACAGGACGACGTCTTGAATTCATCTAACTAATTTATTTAATCCACCTTCTTTTATCGTCTCAATCTGAATGTCTCAACGTTTTGACGTTTATTCTCTACCCCTGTCTTAGATTAATTCAACATGGTTAATATTCACCAGCTTGCCTGCACACCTACTATATTTCCTAGTCAAATATCCTTCACCCCCACTATTGAAAGCAAATTTATAAAATATACAGCTTGTGATAGGGGTGATATATATTCCTGGTTTAATGAAAATTAACATTTTTTATATTTCTCTAGACGCGTCAAACGTGAATACTTCTGTAAGTCCCCAGCACAGATATGATGCAGCCTAATAATAGCCACATAGTCAGCGACCAAATGTTACAGTTGAGTGTAGTAATAGCCAGCCAAAAACGTCTGAACAAATCAAAGTATAGTATTGTCGACTGAGCCTTTTATTTATAAACTGAGTGATTTTTAGTACTTCTTCGAACAACAGAGAGCATGCTACGTCGGCTTGCTCTGAAGGAAAGCCACGTATTTGTATGTTCCAACAGAGGACTATCACAAGGGTTTTTAGAAAGGGTAGTGAATAAAAGCTCATGCTTCAATATAGTTTTCTCTGAGTTATTTTTTTTTGATCATGGGTTTATTTTCGTGAAATGTAGACACACAATATACAAAAATATACCTTTGCTCCAAAAGGATAAAGTTTCCAAAGATCAAATAACCAAGGTATCATGCCAGAGGAACGCCTAGCTTAGCGCAAGCTTGGCAGAGCTACGGGGCTGTAAATGAGGCCTACTGCGGGTTTTCTCCAATGACAGATTATCTTTCTTTGGCGGTTTTCTGGCAATTTTATGGCTTGCCACATAGTTGCAAAGGTGCAGATTTCAGTCAAATATGCAGCGTATCAGACGAACAAGCAGGAATAAAGACTAAGTCTGGCTTGCGCTAGGAAATTGTGGCATTTAGTTTCAGAATGAAAACCGAACAACCGGAAGTAAGGCTTAACACTTGTTTGGCGATTTAAGCAGAAAGATAAATATACAGCCAAACTACCAGCATCGAATTCTAACACTGCCACTTGTTTGGCAAATAGGTGCAAAGATATTAAGACTCTGGATAAAGAACATCAAGCTTGACTCTATCTTGGCATATTTCGTCTTGTTAAGGTCCTTAATAAACAAAAAACATTTTTTTCCCAAAATATTGCGCTGTTTGGCTGGGGATCAACATTGGGTAAAAAGCTGTCAACCATCTCCGAGAAAAAACTAGTGGTAGTTGAGCTTCTTATGCAAAAACAATACGATAGACAAAACGTTTAAACGGTGTATGTTCAGAGCGGACGTACACCGTTACTTCCCGACGTCGGGAATATTGCGGCGTTGGGTTGCCCCGTCGAGTTGGTGTCCGATACTACCGGGACGCGGGTGGCGGTTGTCATGCCATTGCTGTGTAGGTCACCCTCGGTTCGACAGATGCCGCTTCACTTGAAGTTTCCGGTGTTGCGTTTGGCCGAGCGGGACTCCAGGCCACGGCGAGCAGACGACACGGAAGCAGGGCAGACGGACTTTTAATACAGGCAAGCTCGCCGACAGACGAAAACCGAAGAACTACACCGGCGACGGCGCGACCGACTTTTATCGGCTGCTGCCAAGAACAAATGAAAGAAAAAGTGCGATGCCGAAGATATCGCTTTTGGCGCGGCGGCTATCAACATTCGCGCGTTCTTGCTGCGCTCACGCGTGACAACGCAACAACTTCTCCCCCACGGAAGAACACGGGGGGGGGGGGGGGGGGTGCGAGTCCTTGGCTCGAATCCCCGGCAGAGTCCGTGGATCGCGTTTCCGGCCGGCGCACGATGCAGGTAAAGGTATGTTGTGACGCTGAGGCAGTGTCCAGGGGTCGACGATGACACCGCACTGGAGAGGCGTCTTGTTCCTGCGGAGTCGGTCCGTGCTTTGAAGGCGATGGTTTTTCCGGCCGACACACGATGCAGGTCCAGGTAGGTCAGGACGCTGAGTGAGGGGTCGACGATGGCACCGCACTGGAGAGGCGTCTGGTACCTGTGGGAGCTGGTCCGTGCTTTCGAAGGTGTGCAGCCTGAGGTCAAGATGCCTGGGCAACGGAAGGGAAGGCGAACCCAGAAACTCCACAAAAAGCGGCCAAGCGAGGGCAGGCCCGCCCTCTGGCACGCAGAGTGCTTTACATAGAGCAATGCCACAGGAACCTATGGCGACTAGAAACAGAACCCCCATCGGCACTGGCAGAAACGTATTATTAAAAAAAAAACGATTTGCCTTCTCCCTCATGCCATTCCTTGCCTAGACAGAGAAAGCCCTGCTCAAGCTGTCTGCATTAGTGTGCAGGGATCCTTTTTTGTGCTTAACAGTGAACGCGTACGGTTGCAGACTTAGATTCCAGCGAAGCAATCGACCATTTTTGTTCGACATCTGTTGGAGCCACGTTAGCGGTCGGTGGCCTGTGATGAAAACAAATGGCGACCCCGACAAGTAACATGAAAGTTTTTCGACCGCCCACACTAGGCAATTGAACTCTTTTTCAATTGTGCTGTACGCCTGCTCTCGAGCGCTTAATTTCCTGCTCACGTACAGGATCGGGTGCTCTCCCCCGTCTGCGCTTTCTTGGCTCAAGACTACCCCCAGCCCCTTTTCACTGGCGTCACACTGCACGAGGAAAGGTTTTGAGTGGTCCGGGCTTGCCAAGACGGGTTTACTCATCAAGGTGCTTTTAATGGCGTCAAGAGATGCCTGTTTCTCTTTGTCCCACTTTACGCGATTAGGCGCGTTCTTTTTCAACGCATCAGTAAGCGGACTAGCCAGCTCAGAGAACGCCTTGATGTAGTGTTCGTAATACGCAATTAAGCCCAACAACGTTCGAATCCGCGTTTTTGTTTCTGGACGTGGAAACTTCTTGATCGCCAGTACCTTTACTTCCAACGGGCTTCGGTGGCCTTGGCCTACTGTGCGTCCGAGGTAATCTACCTCTGAGCGACCAAAGTTGCACTTCGGTGCTTTCAGAGTTAGTTCCGCCTGGCGAGGTCTCGAAAAGACTTCTCTTAGATGGTCCAAGTGTTCGGACCAGGTGTCAGAAAAGATTGCAATGTCGTCTAAATAGGGTAGAGCAAAACTTCCCAACCCTGCAAGGACTTCGTTCATCAATCTAGAGAAGGCGAAAGGAGCATTTTTAAGGCCTTAGCTAAGGACCAAAGGCCAAAAAGTGCCAAAAGGGATCATGAAAGCGCCAAGATTACTAGCACGCTTGGTGAGCGGTACTTGCCAATATCCACGAACAAGATCTAGAGTGGATATGACCTTTGCCTGGCACACTTTTTCGAGGCAGTCTTCAAAGTGCGGAATGGGAAACACCCTCGTGGCGGTCACTCCATTCAACTTACGGTAGTCAACGGAACGCCGTGGTTCCATGCCGTTATCTTCCACGATTATCATCGGAGATACAAAGTCACCCTCGCCTGGCTCAATTAGCTTAAGAGCGAGAATCTGTTCAACAGCTTCCTTCATCAGTTTTTCCTGTCGGGGCGAGTACCGATAAGCTTTGCACCTCTTGGTGTCACTCGAAGTCAACTCAATGTCATGAGTCATCAAACTAGTTCGACCTGGGATTTTCGAAAACAATTCCTGGTACTCGGTTATCAAGGTTAGCAAGTCCTTAGTCTGACTTTCGCTTAAGGTGGCTGGCTGAACCTTGTTTGCCAGGATCTCCTCTAGAGTGAAGGAGGTTAAGTCTCGTGGGATCTTTGGAAGGCTAACTGCTACTTCCTCATGTTTGTTTAGCAAGACGCCCACAATGTGAACTCGTTCTACGTACGGTTTCATTAAATTACAGTGGTAGATCCTCACTTCCTTCCTACGACCAGGCAGCTTAACGATATAGTTCGTGTCCGACAGTTTTTGCAGTACCGTCCCAGGACCTTCCCACTGAACTTCTAGTTTGTTTGCCCTTGAAGTTTGCAACATCAACACTTTCCGTCCCTCACGGAAACTGCGAACGTTGCTGTTTTTGTCATAGCGTTGTTTTGCCGTGGTCAGTGCTTCGAGCATGTTGGCTTCCACGAGGAGCTGCGTGTCATACATGCGTTGAAGCAAGTTACATACGTACTCAACTACTGTCGGGTCGTCCTCCTGTCCTTCCCAGTTTTCTCGGAGGAGTCTAAGCGGTGACCGTAATGCTCGCCCGTAGACAAGCTCAGCGGGGCTGAAGCCCGTTGACTCGTGTGCCACTGAACGAAGAGCAAACAGCATGGCAGGCAACGCTGCGTGCCAGTCTCTTTTTCTCATAACACAAAGCCCGCAGAAAGCGCTTCATCACGGAGTGTACCTTCTCTACGATGTTGCTCTGTGGGTGGTTGACCGAGCTGTGGTAGATCTTAATGCCGCACTTTTGCAGAAAAGCTGTGGTCAACGCGCTTGTAAACACGCTGCAAGATCTGACTGGATTTCGCGCGGAAATCGAACGCGCGCAAAAATGGACAAAAGTGCATCCACGACTTCCACGGACGTTGCGTCGCGCAAGGGCACTGCTTCGTTTGTTGCGGGTAGCGAACCCACAATGTCCATGATGACTCTGCGGAAAGGTTTGGTAATAATTGGGACCGCTGTCATGGGTGCCTTGCGTTTTTCATTAGGTCGACCCGTCTGCTGACAGACGTCACAGCTCCGAACGAAATGTTCAACATCTTTAAAACAACTTGGCCAGTAGTACTCGCTTAGGAGCCTTGCCTTCGTCTTGTTGATACCTAGGTGGCCCGACGAACCCGCCCGGTGAGACAACTTCAAAAGTTTTTCTCGGTACTTCAGAGAAACAACGATGTGGTCGACGTTCATTCCTTTTTTCCACGAAACTCGCGGTACAGTATTCCGTTCTTTTCGAAGAACACTGAGCTGCTCGAATAAGGGTTTTGAATGCTCTCCCAACATTTTATCAATGTGGAATCACTCTTCTGCTCTGCAATCAAGGTTGCCCTATCTATCGGAGCGAGCGCCTTAAAATCACTGCTCGTGGGAGGGATGAACGTCAATTCATCGTCCACTTTTTCCTCGTCATGGTCTGGGTCATCTAAAGCGCTATGCTCGTCATTTTCGACGGGATGGTGAAAGTGATCTGCTGCACTAGCTTGTGAAGCTACAGCCTGCTCTACACTTTCTTCGCAGCTTTTCTTTGTCATTGATCTCGTGACAACCATGACCGGGTTCATGTCAAGCGTTACCCCTGACTTAAGAAGTTCCTTTGCGGTTTTGTTGGACAAAAGGTTCGGGCATCTCGGCAAGACGTTGTCCGAGACTGCTGCCTCGGTTTCCACTTCTCCAAAGGTGCCTTTCAGGATTACTTTCGCAACAGGTAGGCTGACAGTACCTCCTTCCAAGGCATGCCTCAGGCACACGTAGTCGCCTGTGAAGTCGTTCTCGTTCACGAAAGAAGAGTGCACGACGTCGTACGTCGCACCGGTGTCCCGTAAGACCTTGCAAGCCTTACCGTTTACGTCCATGTCGTAAAGGTATGGACCTAACAAGTCTTCGTCCTTCTCGAGAACGAGCTGAACTGGGGAGACCTTCGGGGCATGACATCCAGCAGCCACGTGCCCTGGCTTTTGGCACCGGAAGCATGCTATTGGTTTCCGTGCTTCGAACGACTTCTTAAAGCGTGTTTCGGGTGACTCGTCTTTAGGAACTTGCTTGTTCGCGTTCTTTTCTGACGTGCGGAATGCTTTAGTTCCCCAAGACGAAGCCCCCTTAGGCCGGTCAGTCTTCCCTAGGTCGCAACTTGACCCCCTCCTTGCACAGTACTCATCTGCATATTCTATTGCCTTGCGTACTGTTCCTACGTCCGGTCGATCCTGAACCTATTCTCTGAGCGTTTCATGTAACGTACGGTAGAACTGCTTTAAGCAAAATTGCTCAAACATCTTCGCTTTGTCCTCATACGCCTGAGCTCCTTTGAGCCAGTTTTCCAGAAAACTAGCTAGCTTATATGCGAACTATGAGTAGCTCTCTTGTGGGCCTTTCGTGGCTTCTCGAAATTTCAAACAGGAAGCTTCGGGTGACAACTTATATTTTCTCAACAAAGCAGCCTTCACTACCGTGTAATGTTCGGCCTCTTCTGACGGTAACCTTGCCAGTACATCAGCAGCTTCGACCGGCAACACACTTAGAAGCCTCTGAGGCCAAGATGACTCTTCGAAACCCATCCTGACGCATGTGCGTTCGAAGTTGGTTAAGAAGAACCCCAATCCGCTCCCAACAAAAAAGGGCTGAAGAAAACTTCTCATGTCATAGTTAACTGCTTTCGCGACTCGAACAGCGGTCATTTCCAAAGTCAGCTTTAGCTGCTCGAGTTGCAGTTGGTTCAGTTGTTCGTCTCTTTCTTTCTCTAGGCGTCGTTTTTTGTCTCATCGACAGCTTCGGCAATTTCGTCATGCCCGGCTCTGCAGCCCGAAATATTTTTGACTATGTCTGGCTTTCGCATCGCCTTGCTTACATCCGAACCGAGCTCTTCAGCTAGGGCTAACAACTATACTTTAAGCAGGCTATCCATATTCATTTTATGCCAGGTACAATGTCAAAGTCCTGTTTCTGTCGCCTTTCCTATTTTCGCATCAACACGAAAATTATAACACTCGGCGTACCAGAAAAACCAAGAGCCAAAGCCTCACCAACCGCTGCCGTAGCGCTCCCGTAGATTCGCCATCCCACCGCTGCCACCAGCTGTTGCGTTTGGCCGAGCAGGACTCCCGGCCACGGCGAGCAGACGACACCGAAGCAGGGCAGATGGACTTCTTAATCCAGGCAAGCTCGCCGACAGACGAAAACCGAAGAACTACACCGGCGGCTACGCGACCGACTTTTATCGGCTGCTGCCAAGAACAAAGGAAAGAAAAAGTGCTATGCCGAAGATATCGCTTTTGGCGCGGCGGCTATCAACATTCGCGCGTTCTTGCTGCGCTCACGCGTGACAACGCAACACCGGTTAAAAAGCCTGTTGAACTACACCCCGAACTACCCGGGCAACCTAAATGAAAGCCGAACGACTGGGGGCAGGAAGTAGCTTCCTGAGCTGAACACTCTAAAACAAAGCTGCCAAGGCAACTCTATTTGAAGAATAACTGGCATGTTCCAGATCCACCTATTTTGCTAGAATGAGTGTCACCTAAAAAGAAAAAAGGAACTGGTAGTCGCCCGTTCAGAGTGAGGGTTACTCTTGTCTAAAGTAGGTATTCCTCTTCGAGAAAAAGAGTAACGTTAAAGTTTTCAATGGAGTAGCCTTTACTTTTGTTGTGCGCACGCTGAAAGTGACAGTCATGGGAACACCGGGTTAGTTTAACTTTGCGGCACTTGCGAAAAGTTAAAGTGTCTCTTTCATATAACGACCTAATTTCACTCTTGAGGAAAGTCACCTTCAACTTTGTTATGAGGGTTGCGTGAACTCCTAAATGAAGGATTATAGTTATTATCTATTGAGTGTCGTAGAACTATGCGGATATTTAACCAACAACTTTTACATGGTGTCAAATTCACTTTCTTATAAATAATTACATTCCCTATTTTGCAGTGCAGTAATGTCTCGGCATTATGGACACCCCGTTTTCGCAAAAAAAACATCGTTCATAATGTGAGTTGTCTATTGCAACGAGACAAAAATGCATGCATTTTCCCAGTTTGTCTCCGAAAACGGTGTCCATATAGCGGGGTATGCATACTTACGGGGTCCATATTAACGAGGCGTGACTGTATATGTGCAATTCTGTTACTTTCTGGTTTAATTCAACTCCACTGGAAGTGTATCAGTCCTTTCACACAGTGCCAAAAAAGTAGCTGTCACCTCCGGTACCGTAGTGATTGAGAATTAATATTCCTCTGAAATGAATGTTAGTCCAAACTTCTGGGAATCATTGAAACATTCTCACTAAACAATATTTGGGTATTAGAGAATGAAACGACCGAAATGCAACGGCAAATCAGAAAAAGTCCCTTCAAATTGTGCCTACAAGTGCCTACGAAAGGTCAAATCAGTCCTTGTGAAAGGTCAATGTGTGGCAGATATTTACACAAGTCATGGTTCTCTTTAACCAAATCAATTTCAGTTGCAAAGTAAATGGTTTCTGCATATACAACTTTGTTATTTTATCGAGAGAAGGCAGCATGATTTGAAACTGATGAATAAAATGACTCAACATGGCAACCAATCCTTCAGTTTTTGACAGTAAAGAATGTAGACCCAGAACAATGAAAGAATGTGCACTGCACTGGCCACTATGTCCGTCTCCTTAAATAAAAACTCCTCAAGCTTCACAGTTAACATGCTTGCAGAGCCCGAGGCATTTTCCTTGATGGGCATTACTTGAAATGTAGTGTTCTCAGCATGTTCTTCCTGCAAACGGCAGAAGAACGCCTGCCGAACATCCGCGATGATAAAATTGCGGTGGCTCAGCTCGGCTATGCCAGGATATACGTAGCGTGAGCTTACGCGCACAAACTGAGAGGCGCTATCAAGCGGCTTTGGTGCAGCGTCAGACTTGGCTACTTCGCAGCGGAGGCGCACAGCTGGGCACGCGGCGGCGCCAGTGCGTCTGCCGCGGCTATGACGTCACTCCTCTGGAATGCGCACACCGGCGAGGCGGGCGCGGTTGCGGCGGAGCGCGCGGCGGCAGCACGGAGCACGGCTCATTATGCGAGCCACGCGAAACTGCTGAACCTCGGCCAGTGTAGCTCACGCTGCAAAATTCCAGCGGAATGTCCGGCGGAGTCCGATGTCCAACATCAGGGACCTTTCGCCGTACGCTTTGATCGGGGATCCATTAACAGCCTGGAGCGGTGGGGACTCTTGGCGGCACCGGCGGTCCTCCAGCGGAGGGGGTACCACGCTTACCTCAGCCGCAGTATCTACCAGGAAGCGGACCTTTGTGTTGCGTTCCGTGACGTAGAAAAGCCGGACTGAAGTTGGGCTTTCGACGCTGGCGGCCTTCAGCGGGTGCCCATGTCGTTTCCCGAGTAGCTACATGGTGGGCGGCATGCTCTGGCTTGGGATCCGTATCTCTGGTGGTACCAGCAGACTCTTGGAAGGGGGGACCCAGCTCTTGATTCACTGCGGCGCCAGGCAGCGTTAGCTCGTGGATTGACGGTCAAGGATCGGGAAGGTCGTGATTGGAAATTACGAATCTCACAACTGAGCTCGCTCATCCTGGCCTCTATGTAATCGTTGAAGCTGAGGAGTCGAGCGAGCTGCGATCTGATGTCGGTCACAGTAGTGCACTGCGTTGAGGAGGTCTCTTGACGCACCGCAGAGATGGCAAAGAATCCTACGTACTTGATTTGGTCGGCCATACGAGCACACGTGGAGATTGAGTTGGTGGCAGATGTGCTCAAAATCATCCGAGCTTGGCTTGGTAGGCGTTCGAGAAAAAGTTCTTTAGATATGGATGTGTCCATCGTAGTGCCTTTGTCCCCAAGGAGGTGCTCCATCCGTCGCAATAATTTGGTTGGTTTGCGGTCTCTCAGCTCCTCCGCAGTCAACAGCTGCTGAAGACTCCGTTGCTCAGACTCGGTGGTGCGACGAATCAGCTCGTTCTGAAGAGTCTCGTAGGGCTGATTTGCGCGTGCAGAACGCAGAATGTCGCGAACCACGTATGCCGAATGACTGCGGGAGGGCCGCGACGACGTAGTCAAAGTTGTTCAAAGATGAGGTGATCCTGCGCTTCCGGAAAATTGATTCCGTGGTCAGGAACCACAGCTCGGGATCGGACGACCAGAACTCCGGGAACTTGATGTTCAGAGTTGTCGCCCCCAGTGTCGTCGGGGCTCCAGGAAAACACCATCGTATCCGAGGCTCATGACGGGGGCACAAAGCTGGACTCACCCAATGAACCACGCCTCCAGGGCAGCGTAACTGTGCGTTGTGGGGGTAGCTCGGTCCGAGGTCACCAGTATGATCACCAGTAGGAGCAGATGCTTGGTAAATCACACTCTACATATTTATTTACAATATTTCCACTGTCCTTTTGACTAGCTCATCGAGGGGTCCTTCGCCGAATCCCAGATTCCGTGCAGCTCGTGGTCCAGGCACCTCGTGTCCTTAGCTCGTGGTCCAGTCACCTCGTGTCCTTAGCTCGTACCTGTCCCGTGAGCTAGGCGCCGTTCAAGCGCTGGATCACTGCCGCTAGCTGCCGCTACACTGTGTTCTGCCAACACCGTTGTGCGGCATGAACCTGAACTTTGGATGTGAACTAAGCCGAAAGTGACCCTTTAAGGGGCAAAATCGCTGTTTTCACACGCCGTTTATCTAGCTCAAAATACAGTCTAAGTGTTCTAGTTTAAAGCCCTTCACGGTAAAACCACAAACTCAGACGCACAAAAAGGAATGACTGGAGTGAGTTGTCTAGGAAAGAGACGAAAATCCAAAATGTCAGTGGAAGGAAAGAGAAGAGTTCTGTCTACCCATGCGCGTCACGTCGGAACCGAGTCTGGCAGCTGTCCCCGAAACCCTTAGCCGCTAATGTTCCCTGAAAGAAAAAAAAATGAACGAGTGCCAACCACTACAAAAGAAGAGCGTGAACATAAGAGATCCACAAGAGCGACCTGAAAGATGGAAGGCCGACATTTCGAGGAAAAAAATTTACTGTAAAACAGAAGAGACAGTGAAGCTTAATAAACGTCTGCCAAGCGTCGCTTGCTCGTGTAACGAAAGAGCTGTATCGGATTGAATTTAAAATGAGAACTTTAATCATATGAAGGAGTTATTCTACAATCTTTCAAATAGCCATAGCTCAAAAATACTACTCGATATCAAAATGTCGTATTAATTTTACTTGATGGTAATATTAATTAGTCATTGTTCAACAAGACAAGAACATAAATCTATTGTAATTGCATTTATATTACGCCTAAAATATATGGGCGAATTATGTTTTCAGTATAGACTAAAGTAATATAAGAACTATGTCGAAGCTGCCTATTCTTTTTTATTCTTCACAATGATATAATATTAATATTAATTCGTTTTCATCGTTATTATTGCTCCTATAACGGTATCACCACAAGTGATGACAGAAGACTTAACTTGGAGTTGGTGAGTAATAAAAAGAAAAACATTTTATTACTTTATATTATCCAACTGAATGTTGCGAAATTTATCATTGTTTCAGCGTAATCTATAGACAGCATCCAAGTTAGATTTATATAAATAACGCTTTCGGATCACCTGATCCTAATATACACTTATTAACGAGCAATGTGTACAGTAGGCTTCAGCGTATTCTTAATATACCTCTGTTATCTAAATAGTTCGTTATGAGGAAGACTACATTGTTATTTATTTCCAATAGGCATTTGGGACTGGCAGAACATCATCATAAATAGCATTTTTTAACCTCATTTTGTTCGAAATAGCCGCTAAGTGATCATCGGTTTTATGACCGTTATACGACTACGTGTTCATGTGTAATCAATCTGTAAATTGGCGAGCGGTTACAAGAAAACTAAGCCGCTCACGATGCAAAAAAAATTTCTACCGCAATCTAAAAAAAAAAAAGATTCGTGTCTGTTGTTGTTATTTTTAAACCTAAGCTTTATATATATACGAGCGATTCAGAGCAACCCAGAAACTAATACATAAGATCGTTCCGTTCTCTAGCCTCAGGGTGGTCTGCCCCAAGGCATGAAAGTAAATTTCGCCTCCGATAATCTTTTTCTACCAACCCAGTATGCATATACACAATAAAATATCTACCGAGGGCCAAAGCCAAAAAAGCAACATTGGCAGGGTCATAAAATACGGCAAGAACGGGAAAGGCCACAGGCACCAGAAACAATAGCGATAGCCATTTTTTTAAAGCCATCCCATGGGTTGGAATTAGTGTCCAAAATTTCGGTTATCAATGAACCAACTTGCTCAGCTAAAGCCCGTAACAATATTATTATGTATTCGACCGCAGAACGTTAAAATAAAAGCACTTATGAGTTGAAACGCTCGGCGGTGTTTCTGAAATTTATATAGATAAGGAAGGCAAGCATAATTTAACATATCCAAAAACTAACGAAGTGCCCGAAGCCGAAATATAAAACCAGAGGCTTCGACGACTTGTGGGCGGCCAATAGCGAACCGAATATTCTGCGGCCCGGTGGCTAGCCTGCCAATCGATAATTCTTCCATAAGCTGCGCCATCTTTTTGGGGTGTTTGTGGTGCATTTCGTTAAGCTTTTGTTCTGACAGCAACGTTTGGATGGCCATTCCTGTGCTTCAATTGGTTGATATAGCACCTGCGTTGGTGTTGTCGATTCCTACTTCTTGTTCCTTCTCGCCGATATTTCGTCATTTTAGCCGGTCCTTTTTGTACTGGGCGGCAGCTGGTGCTGCAGTGTTTATCTTTGACAGTATCCCCTTCTGAGACGCGAGGAAACAAAAGAGGAAAACAGCGAGATAAAGGAGAACAGAGAGAAGAGCAAGAGGGTCGTGTGACTGGCGGAGCTTAGAGGCGGGAGACTGTCGCAAGTCCATCACAGATCGGCTATGGCTGTTCACACTCACAGAATCAGGGTTGCTGGTCGTTAGGTGCCAACGTTAGAAAAAGACACATCTGCAGTCAACGCAGTAAATATATTGCGTCGGCGTTCGTCAAGAATTGTGACGCTCTATTACAACCACGTCGTCAAAACCATAAAGGAACTTCAGAGACCGGCCAAGAATAAGCAAGGTGAGTTTTTAAAAGAAAACAAGAATATGTCTTTAATATAAAACAAAAAAATCTGAAAGATTTATTGTAGTCCTTTTAACAAGTATGTGTATTGAATTTTCTTTTTATCCTATTAGTGGCAGCTTCGTTATCTTGAAATAAAATTTCGAATCAAGCCAAGTTTGGCGTTTCTCTCGCGTGCTACATGTGTGGTTGCATTGGGAAAAAGAGGAGCAGGCGGGAAGAAAACAGGCACCACAAAAACAAAATTCATCACGTGTCCTTGTTTTTAATTTTCCATTCATTTTTCCATTTAAATTGATACTCATAAATTATATCAGTCCGAGAATGAGAGGAGGGGCGGGAGGATGCCCTTAGTTTTTGTGGAAACAAAAATGAAACAAACAAAATCATATCATGTCCTCACTTTTTGGCACTCCTTCAGTTCCGGAGATTGATGGGAACATTTCATGTTTCGTAATTTGTCCTCAATGTATCCGCCGTCGTCTGGAGCACTCAGCTACAGGCATATCTTTTGGATTTTATATAATGCTTCGTTTTAACCGTGTATGTTACATAAATATATTATTCTTCACGCATTCATTTATTTTTACGAACAACTAATCTTTGGTATTCGTGGTCACTGTAAACCCTTAGTTATAAAGAAAACGCCATTTTCGAGTTACTCATAAACAAAGTACTGCCGAAACATGAAATAAATATAACGAATGCGCCGCTAAATCCGCTAAGTTCAAAACTCGGCAAAAGCAACAGAAACGTATTTTCTACAAGGTAACTGGACCATTAATTTTTTTAATAACCCAAGTCGTTCGCGAAATCTTGTCGAACATGCACCACACTTTTTTCCAGCATTTACTAAAAAATATGAAAATATAATAGATATATTTAGGGTACCATCCAAAGAGACAGAGGGCCTTAGAGCGATAGTCTTGCAGCTGAAAGTGACCCCCGTTTGCCATCGCCATGTGGCACATTTTTGATCACTAGACACGTGGCCTTATAGTTGTACGTCGAGATTTGAACGAAGTACAGCGCCCAGATAATTGCTTATTGATCTTTAATAACACTCCCGAAAAGATCAGTTATGTTTCGCTCTTTTTAAGTCCAAAATGTGCTTTTACGACAAGAACTCGGGCAGCTTCGCAATGCCTACGCTAGATGCCGTCAGTCGTGGTGCGGTATTTTGGGTTTTTATCGGAGCTAGACACTGACCTCCGGGGCTAACAGTATAAAAAAATGGTTTATCATGAATTTACAGCGATCGCAATACAAACCTCGGCTCAGTATTGCGTAAAAGCTTTACCAAATCCTAAGGCGTAAAAGCCTTAGGATTTGGTACGGCCACGTTTCTAGTGGTCAAAATTGTACAGCATGGCGCCAGCCAAGTGGGGGTCACTTTTGCTTGGTGAACGGGATACTAGATTATTGCTGTAAGCCCCTCTACCTCGTTGGTACCATCATATTAAATAATGTGTTTTCAACGGACTTCATATCTCCTAGTTTTTCAATACTGTCATTGTTCACTGCTAAAAACGTATTGTTTATGGATCCCATGTTTGTTGATATTGAAGAAAAAAAGTGTTAGCATTATTATAACCCTCAAAATGTCTTCATCCTGTTTTATTGACAACATTAACTCGAGGATATTGCAGCGTAATACATGTTCATCAAACATTTTCTTATCTAAATATTTTAGCAATCACTACATACCGCGGCCATTCCTCATGATTGGATATTGGGAAGGTCATCCCGGTCCACAAAAACGGTAACAAATCGGCACCTATTAAATTATAAACCGATATTCTTAAGCTCTATGAAGTCAAAATATTTGAGCGATTATCAATCCATCTCAATTCGATTGGAATATTTTACAGGGCGCGACACGTTTTCAGCAAAATGTTTTCCAATGAAACTTGTGGGGATTATGGCCACGTCGTGGCCGTACACGGGCCCGTAGGGCCAAGTGAGAAGAGGAGGATGGCACAGGAGAGAGCTCCAGCAGCGAGCTCGCAGATGGTCGGCGACGGAACGGTAAAGGACAAGGCACGGCCTCCAGATCGTCCAACAGTGAGACAGTCGATCCTTCAAACCTTACGTTGTGTCATCTCCTTCGGGGCGGTCCAGGCGGTCCAGGCGGGGCTGATCGAGCGGTGGCTAAAGCTGACACCCCCATTTATCAGGCGCTCAGATGTAGAGCCCGACCAGTGGGTCCTATTTTTCAGTATTTTCTTCGAGGTCACACTCGACCCGTTTCCGGACGGTTTTGGGAGAATGGCGCACCTAACTCGCTAAGGGCTCCTCACAGTGAGAACCAGCGTTGCCCATCGGTATAAGGTCTAGCGTGGCTGCGAAAAGGGACGCTTTGTCCTAGCCAGACTAAACGGGATCGGAGGCCGCAGGGCGCGTCCCGGTGAGCAGAGTCAGGGGCTCCCGAACGATGTCGGATTTTCCGAGTATTGGGAATGCAGGACCTACGTCTGTTCCCTAACTGCGGTTGAACGTCCCGACGTCGATATAATCAGAAAACCTTGATGGAAAACCGGTCCACGATTTGCTACAGGACTTGGAGACATACAAAGCCCCTGTTCACAGCCGAGGACACGTTGGAGCCCGGCTGCGCGTGAACAGGAAGATCACGGACTCCGAGATCGGGTATCGTAGCAGTTTAAGGACGCTGCATGAGAGAGCAGGGTATCGTGGCTTGGGGTGAAGTGATGAGCAAGGAAAAGCTTGTCGAGACCCGGGGAACAGATCGGTATGCGGCTGTCAGAAAGATTCCGGGAATGGCGGGTTGACACCGGGAGCGCTGGCAGAGGAGTTTGTCGGCGGGTGTCGGAGGAATTCCGGGAATAACGCCGCGAACACTTGCGGACGAATTTGTTAGCGGGTGCCAGAAAACTTGACACCGGGAGCGCTGGCGGGCGACTTTGTCAGCGGAGGTCGGAAAAGTTCCAAGAAAGGCAGTGCACACCTAAAACGCTGGCGGACGACTTTGTCAGCGACCGTGAGAAAGGTTACGGAGGTTGCGGTTTGCACCGAGAGCTCTGGCGGACAAGTTGATCGGCACTGCGATTTTTATCTGCTGCGCGAAGACGGTTTGTTGCTTCGCGTCATCCCAACAATCCATGAAGGGCGGACGGACGACTCTGTCTTCAAATGATTACCAGGAGGCTACGGAAGAGGTCTATCGGATGGCACCACGACTTCGCTCCGGCTAATCATGGGAGTGGCAGCAATGCTTTTTATAAGTTAAGTCATGCTCGGACCTGGGCGGAAATGAGGGGGCCGTATTCCGTTACGATCAAACATGCCCGAATTGCAAGAAAGCAAAGGCGAAAGGCAGGATACCTCTGGGTTCGATGGAGCCGTTGGTGAGTCACTACCCGTGGGAGGGGCTGTCCGGAATATCATTGGTCCCGCTGCAATATGTTGATTCCGCAAGGATCGAGGAGGCGGCGCATGGAGAACCCTCACACTGAGCAGCACGGATTGCGGTTCCGCTGCCTCGCTGGCTCCGAAGTGGGAAGTGTCCTACGAGGTAACGATGCAAGTGCCACCTATTACCTACGGACACACTCGGCTCAGTGTAAAAAACAGTCTGAACGCGTTTACGTAGGCAATTTATAGGACTAATTTCTTTGACCCAGGAGAGGGGAGCGTCCCACTCCACCTACCTCTTGCGCGCGGCCACGAGCTCGGACTAGTCGCGGTGGTCAGCCGCCTCGTATGGCATGTTTACACCAGCTCAGCCCTTCGCAAGGACGGGTGATGCAGAGTGGAATGATTCTGCATTTCCTTAACAGTTTTCTAGCACATAAAATGCCCGCCTGGAACGACGGCTGGGGAAGAGCTCGACGTGGATCTGTTCATGAGCTGCCACACTGGGGGAGCTCACCTGGGCAGAGCGTGGACGCCACAGCCTCCCCAGTCAGCCAAGGCGGCCATCCTGGATTCCGGTGGCCCGACTCGCAGGGCACCCAAACCTGGAGGTGGCCACACCGGAAGATGCACGGTAGTGGAGACGGTCGGTATCGGCAGACACCCTTACGGAGCCCGGCAGGAGCAGGTCTCTTTGAAAATAGAAAGCGCGAAAGACAAGGGCAAGTGAAAGACTACACTGGACAAGCGCCTCCACTTGTCCTTGTATTTCGCGCTTTCAATTTTCGTGCTGTTTAACCAACTAGGCAAACAAATTATTTTCCTACGGGTACATTTCCTCCTAGAGTAAGTAGATGCTCCGCTTACAGAGCAAAGCACCACAATCGTGCTCCCAGGACGGCCATGTTGGATCCAAGACCGCACTGCGGGAGAGACCGTCGCCTCTGCAAGAGCCCCGGATGCGCGGATGGCGTGGCTCTGAGGCGGCGTGCTCCGGCGTGCGGAGCAGAGAAATTATAGTTCGGCGGCACGCCGTGCGTGCGGTGTCGTCTTGTCATTCGTCTCCTGTTTCTTTGTATGCTTTCGGTAGAATGTAGTAGCCGACGAAAATTTCGTCTTTTCTCAAACCATATCTACGCGTTGTTGTCTGGTTCGATGTGCCGGGATGTACCTCTCGCGTATCACTCCGTGAGCGCCGCATATGCGTTCTATGCGATCATCCTCCTTGTGGTCTGCTTCTCAGGCTTGAAAAATATATTTTAAATCACCGATCGCCTTTAAAAAGCAGCGCGATTATACCGTATTTAGTGGTTACACATAATGTTGAATGGTCAAGGAGCCTTCCAGTTTGTTCTATTTTAGTACAAACGCAAAGCGAGAAACATGTTCCGCCCGAAACTCTGCGCCTGCAAGGTCTCTTTCCCGCATGAAGTCGGATCCAGAGCGGCGCACTTGACCGCTTCTCCGCCAATACGGGGTTGGCGGCGCAGGAAAAAGGAACGCGATACTCTGGCTCTGCAAGCAGAGCCTATGGCGTAACTCTATATGCCCCAGCCTTTGCGAACCTTCCGCGGAAAGGGTAAACTCAATCCGCGGCGAGGGATTAGCTTGGAGCAGGTTGCCTTGCCACGCGGTTGCCTCGAGGGTGACGTTCGAGGACCAGGAGGCAGTTTATTTTGTCTCTCGACTACTGAAATAGCAACCGAGACCCGAGGAAGGGCAGCCTGGCGACATCAACCTGCCGCCCTTCCGAGGGCCTGCGCTACCAACGCTGACCCACCCCATGGATCTGACAACAGCGGCTGGCTGTGTGGGGTCCCACTCGTGCACCTGGAGACACACGAGGCCGGAGGCGTGCACCAGGAGTGGCTGAAGACGCTGCTCCCCCTGCCAATGTGGAGACGGCAGTTCAGCCGCTCCGACGAGGCAAGTCCGACCTGGCTGTACCCGAGGTCCGGGGCCTCATTGATCCTCCTGGGCGCCACGCGGCCGCCACAAACGCCGTCAAAAGCCCGCAGCCGTCACCACACAACCCCCGTCCACGTCCGCCGGCGGCCTGCCCTACGCCCGTCCCTGCTCCAGTTACCGTCGAGGACGGCCCCTTGTCCAAGCCCGGCGGATTGCTATGTGACGACCCAGAAGTATCCCCGACTCCCAAGCCACCCTTCCACCCCCCCCCCTCCCCCCGCACTTTCATGTTTGAAGGGGGAGAATTGTGGGGATCGTGTCCATGATGGGGCCCGACATGGTCCAGCGGGGGCCAAGTGAGACGAGGAATAGGACGGCACAGGGTAGAGCTCGGGCAACGAGCTCGCGGATGTTCGGATGGAAAGGGTAAAAAACAAAGCGCTGCCTCCAGATCGTCCAACTGCGACGCAGTAGATTCTTCGTCCCTTGTGTTGTGGGGATCTCATTCCGGGCGGTCGAAATGGGGCCTGATCGGGTTGTGGCTAAAGTAGACACTCACAAACTCAACTTCTTCGTCCGTCTAACCTATAACTTGACCTGATTCAGACATTACCACTGACGCTGCGTTTCTTGAATTCGCTGAAGCTTTCGACAAAGTACCGGATAACCATCTGCTACTAAATTTTTGCCTCGTTCAGCACCTACAAGACCGTTCTTTCTTGGATTACATATTTTTTCCTGCAATTGCAACAATTCGTCATGTTTACAAGTCATGGTCTAATTTACCTCCCCTAGCGTCTGGCGTCCCTCACGATATGATCCTTCTGTTGAGGAACCAAGGAATATGAAGGCAAGTACGCTAGACAAATCGGTCGGTGCGACCTTTTCCTTTACTGTTCGTTGTCAGACTAATAAAAATACAAAAAGCATGAGCTCCCGTCGCTTCTCTTCTTCCTCATCGTACGGTTGCAACACCTTCGCCCATTACTTCTTATTATTCAAATCAGCGATCTTTTACTTCATGCATCTCAAATATGTGGTTTGTTTGTCGATGACTTTGTTTTAGAGCGCAGCTCTTAGGCGGCCGTTTCCGGCTTGAGCGGCGTCGCCGTCGCCGTCGCCGTCGGCATAACCGCGCAGTGCATTATGGGATGCGTGACGTCACTGATGACGTCATCAGTGATGATGACGATGACGATGCGGATGCCGATGACGTCATCGTGACGTCACTGTTGACGTCATCAGCGATGATGACGATGATGATGCGGATGCCGATGACGTCATCGACGTCACTGATGACGTCACCAGTGACGACGGATGCCGATGCCACAGTGACACATGATGACGTCATCGGCATCCGTCGGCATCGTCATCATCACTGATGACGTCATCATGACGTCACTGATGACGTCATCGGTATCGGCATCGTCACGTGACCCCAGAGCCATGTGACCCCTCCCCGAGGTCACTTGACCCCCCCCAGTACCCTTCCCTCCTCCTCCTCAAGAGCTGCACTCTAATTCGGCGTGACAGGGAGTTGTAAACGGCTTTTATTTTAGAGACGCAGCTCTTAGGCGCCCGTTTCTGGCTTGAGCGGCGTCGCCGTCGCCGTCGCCGTCGCCGTCGGCGTAACAGCGCGGTGCATGATGGGTAAATTTCCCCGCTAAATTTAGCGGAAAATTTTCCCGCTAAATCTAGCGGGAAATTTTCTCTGCTAGATCTATCGGAAAATTTTCCCCACTAAGTTTAGTGGAAAATTTTCCCCGCTAAATTTAGCGGAAAAATTTTCCCGCTAGATTTAGCGGAAAATTTTCCCCGCTAAATCTAGCGGAACATTTTCCCCGCTAAATTTAGCGGAAAAGTTTCCCCGCTAGATTTAGCGGAAAATTTTCCTGCTAAATCTAGCGGAAAATTTTCCCCGCTAAATTCAGCGGAAAATTTGCCCCGCTAAATTTAGCGGGGAAAATCTCCCCCCCTTCTCGAGGTCACGTGACCCCCAGGCCACGTTACCCCACCCCCTCCCCGAGGTCACGTGACCCCCCCCCCCGTGCCTTCCCTCCTCCTCAAGAGCTGCGCTCTAATTCGGCGTTACAGGGAGTTGTAAACGGCTTTCATTTTTTTACTGTTAGATAACATTCACCCATGATAATTAGAAAGTGACCTTCCCTTAGTTCATACCTATTTTAATGACTGTCAAATGACTCTAAACATTTGCAAATGCAAATCCTTCCATTGATTTCGTTCCTTCCAAGTCCCCCTCTACCTTTTACTGTAAATAACCGACCACTTAAACCAATTTAATAATAGACGAACAGACCTTGTGACTAGAATGCTGAATTAGTATGGTCTACAGCCATTAAAACTAGAAGGAGGGTTTCGAGGCTAAAACTGTTTTAGAGCGCAGCTCTTAGGCGCCCGTTTCCGGCTTGAGCGGCGTCGGCGTCGCCGTCGGCATAACCGCGCGGTGCATGATGGGTAAATTTCCCCGCTACATCTTGCGGAAATTTTCCCCGCTAAATTTAGCGGAAAATTTTCCCCGCTAGATTTAGCTGATTATTTTCCCCGCTAACTTTAGCGGGAAACTTTTCCCGCTAGATTTAGCGGTAAAAATTCCCCGCTAAGTCTAGCGGAAAATTTTTCCCGCTAAATCTAGTGGAAAAAGTTCCCTCTAAATTTAGCGGAAAAATTTTCCGCTAACTTTAGCGGAAATTTTTCTTCGAAATAGGGGCGAGCAGGAGAGGAGGAGCGGAATAACCCCCTCTCTGTACCTTCCCCTCCTCCTCCTCCTCAAGAGCTGCGCCCCAATTCGGCGTTACAGAGTTGTAAACGGGTTTGATTTTTTGTCTCTTTATATTAAGAAATTAAAAATATACCCTGATTTGGATCTGAAAGAAGGGGATAAGGGGTCACGAATGTTAAATCATGAGCAGCCGGATCAACCATACTACAAAAGAATAAATGTTTTGAAATATTCGTTTTTCGCACAAACAATTGAAGAATGGAACTGGAGTTCCACAATGTGTTGTAAACTGAACAGATATGTATACTTTTGAGTTGTCTTTAAAAGAGTTGTTTTTCCAATAAGAAACAGCCTGGATGGATGTATATACTAGTATTATTGACACTGTTTTAATTATGTGTGTCGTGTGTTAAAACTATTATAGAACTCTGTATATTTTGTATACAATGTTCACCTCCCCTGTAATGACCTTCACATGAATGCTGACATATTGTTAAATCAATAAATATTAAATGAATAAATAAATCTATATACACATATAGCTCTTTTCCCGACAGCACGGCGCTCTTGAGATACTCATATTAACTCCGTGGTGTCTTTGTCTAACCGGAGTCTACGTTTTCTCGTCACTATTTGAGGTCGTTCCTCCACTATTGAAAATAACACTTCAGCACTGATGTTTTATGGAACAATCTGAGCGCTTCAAACCCTTTCATCCCAGCAAACCTCTTTAGGCCGTCAGATCTTCAGCCCCTTTTGCCCATCAGACCCTTCAGCCCAAACCCCTCAGCCCATCAACCTTTAGGTGGCTAAATGATTGTGAACCATCGACGAAAATGCAGCATAAAACATTATTGGAAATTTATTTTAGAGGTGGGGTTTTACATGCATGTCATAACTCAAGAAGACGACAAGACCCAAAGTCCGCTCAAACACGGGCGTAAGCAGCTAAGGACGAAAGCGATCAGACCACACAAGTACAATCGAGATCTTTGTCGCAAAAATAAATGTTTCAAGGTGCTCACAACGTTGCTGCGTGAATTGTTAAGATGTACGGTAGTTCATCCAATAAAATCGAGCAGATGCACCACACAGACTAATACGGGCTCTCGGGAGCAGGTTTAGTGAAAAACACAAACGTGCATAACAACATCCTCCGCCACTGAGAAATCCTGAGCAACTCCGACGTCTTTTTCGCTCACTGGATGTTTCGGAATCCGAACGAACAAAGAGGCGCAAAAACAGGGCACTGAGAAACCTTTTTGATCTGCACACCCAGCTGATTTAGAAGATAGGTTCCGCACATAGGACGGGAAGCCGACAATGAACGTCCGTACATTCTTGAGCATTTGGTCTAAGCTAGTTTTCAGGAAAAAAACAGGGAAACCAGTTTTTAATGAAGGCTGTATTTTGGCTCACTGAGAACGGATTTTCTTAAGAAAAACAACAAAACGTCGCCCTCTCATTTCCCTAACGCAGTCTTTCTCACTTTTGAGCGCAGAGAGAAGGTATGTGGGGACGTGCCTTGGCCTTCTCTAGTCCAAACTGTGAAACACATGCACATAACACACAAACACTGAAATGGGGCCGCGAAAGCCACGACAGGAGAGACGGGGGAAAGTCTTCTCAATTTCCAAAACTCACAGTGGACGCCATTTAACTTCCTGAGAGTGAGGCACATAAAAAGGACACCACACACATAGACTCTCTAACACAGCTATGGGTTTTATCGTCGTCGTCTTTGTCTTCCCCTCCAGTCTTTCAACGACTTTTTCCGCGCGACATTTCAAACTGATGTTGTGCACAAATCTGTTCCGAATCGATTGTCGGTTGATCCAAAATATAAAATAAAGGCAATCATTAAATAATGTCCCGATGGTACACATTGTCCTATAACACTCCGGTGTAGAGTTTGGTAGAATCCACCGATCCAGTCACGTGGCACATTGTTCGAACACCACACATCTTATACCGCGAGGCAAAATTCACACGTCAAGGAACCTTTTTTCAATATCAGAAAAAACAACCGATGCGTTGCTTATACAGTTTTTTGAATTATTAATTTGTAATGTTTCGAGAATAAGTCTTTTCTTGTCATTTCTTTCAAATTCTAACACGGTACTTTTCTTCCATTCTGGTACACATCCGCTACATTGATCTATATGCTTTGCGACCTCTGAGTTTGGAGCATTGTTTTTTACATTATTTTTATGTTCATTTAGCCTTATGTTTAAACATCTTCCAGTCTGCCCAATATAGTTGAGACCGCAAGTCATAGGAATCGAATAAACTACTCCTGATTTGCATGGGACTGTCATCTCTTTGTGGGTTATTTGGCAAGTTCCGTTTTTCTCTTTATAAAAGGTGTTAACCTTGACAACCTAATGTCATTCCTGTACACAGTTGAAACTCCAAACTTTTGGGCCATCGCTTTGATGTTATGCGATACGCCATGATAGAACGGCAACACCACTCTTCTCGAACTTCCGTCGGCAACCTTTTTAGCTTCTTTCTTTCCTTTAGATAGTGACCTCATCACCTCATTTATGATGTCATCATTAAATCCGGCATCTAACAACCGATGAAGTGTTGTTGTTGTTGCCTTTTCAATCTGGTGTATGCACGTTTTCGCAATTGCGTTTTTTAGCAACGATGTTACAATGCCGCGCTTTATGGCTTTCGGATGACAACTTTTGAATGGAAGTAGGGGCTTTTGGCTTTTTTCTTCCCGTACCTCCAGCACATTGTATCTTCTGCAATAACCAGATCTAAAAATTGCAGCTCGTTTTTTGTCGCTCGTTCCGATGTAAAGGTCAATTCAGGACAGGAGTCGACTAGGTGTCTTTTTGTGACCTCCCATTCTTTTCGTCTTTTGTGCAAATAAGAATATCGTCAACATAACGCGTTATATATACGTTGTCTTTTCACTTTTGTTCCATGATCGCTGTTCCCACACAGTCTAAAACGTTTAAATAAACTTCAGACAAAATGGGAGCGATCTTGGAACCAATACATATTCCGTCCTTTTGCGTCATGAGGGTTTCTTCTTGTTTGAGCACATTGCATGTCAGGTAGAGCAGAAATGACACCTAATCGACTCCTGTCCTGAATTGACCTTTACATCGGAACGAGCGACAAAAAACGAGCTGCAATTTTTAGATCTGGTTATTGCAGAAGATACAATGTGCTGGAGGTACGGGAAGAAAAAAGCCAAAAGCCCCTACTTCCATTCAAAAGTTGTCATCCGAAAGCCATAAAGCGCGGCATTGTAACATCGTTGCTAAAAAACGCAATTGCGAAAACGTGCATACACCAGATTGAAAAGGCAACAACAACAACACTTCATCGGTTGTTAGATGCCGGATTTAATGATGACATCATAAATGAGGTGATGAGGTCACTATCTAAAGGAAAGAAAGAAGCTAAAAAGGTTGCCGACGGAAGTTCGAGAAGAGTGGTGTTGCCGTTCTATCATGGCGTATCGCATAACATCAAAGCGATGGCCCAAAAGTTTGGAGTTTCAACTGTGTACAGGAATGACATTAGGTTGTCAAGGTTAACACCTTTTATAAAAGAGAAAAACGGAACTTGCCAAATAACCCACAAAGAGATGACAGTCCCATGCAAATCAGGAGTAGTTTATTCGATTCCTATGACTTGCGGTCTCAACTATATTGGGCAGACTGGAAGATGTTTAAACATAAGGCTAAATGAACATAAAAATAATGTAAAAAACAATGCTCCAAACTCAGAGGTCGCAAAGCATATAGATCAATGTAGCGGATGTGTACCAGAATGGAAGAAAAGTACCGTGTTAGAATTTGAAAGAAATGACAAGAAAAGACTTATTCTCGAAACATTACAAATTAATAATTCAAAAAACTGTATAAGCAACGCATCGGTTGTTTTTTCTGATATTGAAAAAAGGTTCCTTGACGTGTGAATTTTGCCTCGCGGTATAAGATGTGTGGTGTTCGAACAATGTGCCACGTGACTGGATCGGTGGATTCTACCAAACTCTACACCGGAGTGTTATAGGACAATGTGTACCATCGGGACATTATTTAATGATTGCCTTTATTTTATTTTGGATCAACCGACAATCGATTCGGAACAGATTTGTGCACAACATCAGTTTGAAATGTCGCGCGGAAAAAGTCGTTGAAAGACTGGAGGGGAAGACAAAGACGACGACGATAAAACCCATAGCTGTGTTAGAGAGTCTATGTGTGTGGTGTCCTTTTTATGTGCCTCACTCTCAGGAAGTTAAATGGCGTTATACCCGCACCAGCTGGCTGCCACCATCTATACCGTCTCACAGTGGACGCCTGATCCTAGAATGGCCAAGCAGCTTCCCCGACGCAGATATACTGAAGGGTCACGTGATCTGCGGTAGACCCAGACCCATGAAAGCTGTTTCGATGGGTGGTGAGGTTACACGGAAAGAATTGGGACAGACCCGACAGGCCTCTAAAAAAGATACGGCGGGTCTCTTACACGCCGTTTAGAAGTTCTTCAAAGGTACATCAGACCCCTTAAAATACTTGGGCGGACATCTGAAACGCCTCAAGCATTGTTTGTGGGTACGTTATAACATGTCAGAAATCCTGGCTGGTCCCATAAACGGATTTTTAATAGGATCCTAACGTCAAACGGCTTTTTTATTTCACATTGGTCCGACCTAAATTGCAATACGCATCTTCCATTTGTCACCCTGACCCCGCTTCGTTAACGCGCGTAATTGACTCCGTCGAAAACCGTGCTGCTCGCGTTATTCAATCTGCTTACTCTCATTTTTCCAACGCGTATATTAAAAAAGGCTCGTACTATTTACTAGGTAAAAACTTGTCACTAATTACACCTATGTTACTACGTACCTACTAAGCGTAGTTAGTAACAAGCAAGTAACGGTTTCTAGGCCAAGAAGCTAGTAACGGTTGCTAACCTAACCGATAATATTTTACCACCTTTATCTAGTAACTAGCACTAACTTTCAAAAGCCCCAGTAACCTCTACTCCTTCTAATCAGTGCCTGTTTTTACCGTTAGAAAGGGTGGAATCTACCTCCTGGCAGAAAAGCAAGACGTTTCCTTCTTAGTCAATGCACACCGTAATAACGAAGGAGTTATTAGAGGCATTTAGAGAACCCTTTATGCACATCCGACGTGGTACGATGATCCCTCCGGCGCGAACTGCGCATGTGCGAGTCTTCTGTGGTCTTACCGTACAGCGGTCTTCGAATCGTGAGGCACGACAAATGGCCGATATGGACACTCTCGCTTCATCACCAAAACAGTTACTTCACTTGTGGGAAGATCGTGCCGATGTATCATACATGAATAAAATAACTCGTGGTAGTGTCTGGCAGGAGCGCCGTATGTGACAGCAAATGCATATAGTTGGAGTCAGCAAATAAGAATGAAAGTTCGAAACAAAGCGCTATAGAACTCCCTACTGAAAAATATTTTTTACTGAATTTTTATTTTCATTAAACAATTATTTTACTGGAGTATTGGACTTCACTTTCGGTAAAGCCAGAAGTTACCGGAGGTCACCGAATGTTTTACCAGAATTTCATTTCCAGTAAAAATATATTTTACTGGGTATGAGACTCTTTTCACTTCCGGTAAGGGCGGAACTTACCGGACATCACCGGATTAGCCTGGATTATACAGAAATCACCGGAAGTCACCGGAGCTGCCGCAGTTCACCGAAGCTTACCGTGCTTCTTTTTTTTTCGGACGTCAACGGAAGGCATTCAGGAAGACGCCTCTGAACCGTGGTTGGTGTATGTTTACCAGATGCTGGACGATTTGGTACCAATTAAAATGGTTAGTCCATATAGGCCTGAGAGTTCCGTGTCTTTATTTTACAGGGTCTACACCAGTGATACAATTTGCACAGCTGTAGACAAATGCAATCAGACCGAATAGGAACAACCGAATTCTTTGTCGCAAAAAAAATATTTCTAGGTGCTCACAATGCCGCTTGGTAAATTCCTAGATGTACGGTAGTTCAAGTTATAAAACCGAGCAGGTGCACCACAGGGACTGTCAATAGCACGCTCAGCGAAAACCACGAACGCGCGCAGCCAACATCCGCCGCCGTTGAGAAAGAATGGGGATAGTCACGGTGTCGTCTATGATTCTGTCGCCGCGGGTGCACCACGCGGACACACACGCAGTCAGTAGCATGTTTAGCGCAAACCGCGATCGCGCAAGGAACATCTGCCGCCGTTGAGAAATCTTGAGCACAGTCATGGTATCGTCTTTGATGCCGTCGCCACGGGTACACCACACGCCCACTTGCACACTGTCAGTAGCACGCTTAGCGAAAACCACGAACGCACAAGCAACACCGGCCGCCGTTAAGAAATCATGGGCACAGTCACGGGGTCGTCTCTGCCCTGTTGGAAAAACCTCAAACAAGCGTAACCGTAATATGGGACATCCTATACTAGCGAAAAGGCGGCTACAGCATAGTGGATTACGGCGGAACGATACAGGTGGACGGGACCATACAAGCCTCTCGTATTATGGTACATCATATAAATGCGAAGTGGAATATGTCGGAACCTTTGAGGCGCACAGAACCATGAGGCAGACGGAATCATACAAGCATAACGTATTATGGGACATCCCATACCATCGAAAAGGCGATACCATCATGGTGGAACGCTCCAACATGGTGGTATTGCCTTTTCACTGTTATACAGGGTGATTTTTATAAGTTTTACATATTTGTTTAAAAAGGTCGTGAAAGCTACACTTATGCGGTTTGTGAAGGTGAGTTATACGGCCAGGAGTACGTAGTTTAAGGGCCTAATCGTAACGATCAGTTGGATAATTAAATACAATTGGTTGATTAACTTTTTAACTAGGGAAAGTAAACATATGGTTTCAATTAGAAACTTGCTGAGAGTAATTAAAAAACAACTAAATCAACTATTCTTAAATGGATATAATGAAGGGTTGCACATTACGCGTTCTGTAAAAATGCTTTATTTGGATGCGTTTCTAGGTTTCAGTTATTTATCAGAGAGCATCTCTGCGCCCACGGTCCTGTTTCCCAGGGGCTTAGACGCGCAACATAAGTGCGCCCTGCTTCCCTCCATCCTACGAGGAGAGGCGAGAGGGTGGATTCACACTGCGGCCAGCGGGCTGCAGGATCGTGGTCGCAAAGATACGCTCTGATAAGAAACCGAAGTCTGGAAACGCGTCCACATTGAGCATTTTTTTAGAACACTGTAAAATGCTGCTTTTATCTTATATATTCACAAAAAGAGTTGATTTAGTGTTTTCTGATGATGCTTCGCAAGTTTCTAATAAAACCATAGGTATATTTCACTAATTAAAAATTTAAAGAACATATAATACTTGAAGGGAAGCTGAATCAGTTTTGCATTTGAAAAAACGCATTTGAATTTTTTTTCCTTTGACCTCCAGGACCTCAAATATCAAAATTATTTCTTAATTTGGTTAATCGACGCTGTATAGAATAATTTTTAAAGTACCACTGAAGGCGCTTTTTTCCGGAGAGTGACGTCACAAAAGGAGCTTTGAAAATCTCCGCTCACGCATCTTCAGCGTCTATCAAAGCTGAGCACGCACACGCTATTTTCAAAAAAGGGCAGAAAAAGACGTCACGACAGGTGCCAGTGCGGGAGAATATACCTAGAAAGCGTGGGATTGGGCGCGCGGCCTTCAAGCGACACACGCTTGGCGGCCGAAAGATCCTCTTACAACGGCACTACTGGTCAAATGTTTTTTTTTGTGTGTGTTTTCTCACGTTTAGTTATATCTTTGGAGAAAACGAACACGATATTTAGATTGACGGATGAAACCACGCTAGAATCGATTTCCATCTAGTTTTCTGAAAGAAGTCTTGCACTTCCCTTTATTAAGCCAACCCATCATTGCAATTAGCCCTTTTTACTATGCCCCACTGGCCATATAACTCATGTGCCCAGACAATGCAAGTGTAGCTTTTACAGCTTTGAAAAAAGTGAAAGCCGTTTACAACTCCATGTAACGCCGAATTAGAGCGCAGCTCTTGAGGAGGAGGAGGGAAGGGCATGTGGAGGGGGGCAAGTGACCTCGGGGGGTGCATCGTGGCCGCAGGAGGGTCACGGACGTCACGATGACGTCATCCTTGATGATGATGATGACGATGACAATGACGCATCAGTGAACGTCACTCATGACGTGACAGTGATGATGACGATGACGATGCGGATGACGTCATCAGTGACGTCACTGATGACGTCATCCCGGTATATGTATCGTCATCGTCATCATACAGCACGTGAACCTCGGGGGAAGGCAACCATTTGGCCGATCACGTGACCTGGGGGGCCACGTGACCTCGGGCGGTTACTGCCGAATGGCAACGGCGACGGCGACGCCGTCTCCTTGCTCGGAAACAGGCGCCTAAGAGCTGCGCTTTCAAACAAAAGCAGTCTTGTAAAGCAGTACAGAAATAAAGCACCGCTCTAGACATATCGACTAATGCACTGACTATGATTCTATGGTTCCTTCCTCGCTTGCATCGTTCGAGAGAGACTCGTGGACATCCAGCGTTCCCTTGGAATGAAAGATGTCCGCGAATCTCTACATCAGCGAATTGTTTCAAGTCAGCATGATGTTTGTACACCAATCAGCTGATGCCCGAGGTCCTCGAGGAGCACTAAGAGCAGTGGCGAAATGTAGTGACGTGGTAAATTTGGTAGCAAGTATTTATTTCTAAAAGAATTGCACGCAGCGAAGCTTAACTTTGCTCAAAAGATCATAATTATAAATTCAATACTGAACAAAGGTGTCCCTTGGGCCGTCAGACCAAACTACCACTCTTGTCGCTCAGGAGTTCCTAAGCTTGTGCGTTGAGGATCAGCACAACCCAGATTTGTGCTGCGAGCGCACCTGCGATACAAAAATTGAATAAGCATGAGATGAAAAATGAAAGCCGTTTACAGTTCTCTGTAATGCGATATTAGAGTGCAGCCCTTGAGGAGGATAATAGGAGGGTATACCCCTCCTCCCCCTCCACTTCTCCTCTTTCGCTCCCTCCCATTTAGAGCGGGAATTTTCCTAAATTTAGAAGGAAAATTTCCCCACTAAATTTAGCGGAACAAAGGGACACTGACACCCCCAAATTTTGTTTAAATTTTGCCAGGCGATTTATTATGGGGTCAGAAGACTACCCAATCAATATTTTGCTAGAGCGTCACGTTTAGTTTGAATAAAGTAAAAACACGCAACTGCTCGAAACCGTAGTTGAAACTGGACTGGGGAGGAAGAAGAAATATAGAGAAGAGAGATGGTGGAAGTAACGTGGCTCTGGTACTTTTTTTCTCCAAAACAACGGATTTGCAGCTTTTTAGGAGCCCCGCAAACAATGTATCATGTTTCTTTTTGATTTTCAATATTGTGTGCGTGCCTTCGATGACCTACGACTTTGATTATATTTGGTGGTTGTGTATAAACCTTAGAAAACGGCACGTGACCACGGAGAAGATCTGCGGTTTTTGGGTGAAAAGAAACCGAAATTCGAGCCGCAAATTCTGTTCTGGGTAGTTGGGCTCTCATATGTCACGTACAACTAAAAACCTGGGCGAGCATAAATAACATATCAGTGTCCCTTTAAGTTTTCCTGCTAAATGTAACGGGGAAATTGATGTCACGTGACCTCAACACCAACTGAGTTTTCCCGCTCAATGTAGCGAGGAAACTGACATCACATGAATTCGTGTCACGTCACCCATAAAAAATTCAGTTTCTCCGCTAGATAAAGCGGAAATAATTAACATCACATGACCTCAACTTTAATTCAATTTCCTGCTAAGTTCAGCGGGGCAATTACGCCGACGGCGGCACCGCGAAACGCGGAAACGGGCGCCTCGGAGCTGCGCTTTAAGAAACTAAACACCTCACATGAAATTAAGAGAAAATTAGAGATAAGACAAATAAAATATAATCTATGACACCGCTTTAATATCATTCCTTTCGTCCGTTCACAAATATTTTGATTTCAAGAAATGTATATCTCTCTATTCATACCCAGAGAACTCGTCCCAGTTTCAGCATGAAAGCAATAAATCAGTGCAGACTAGACCTTGTAAATCATAATGCACATGAAAATTAATGCTTGTCACATAGTCATGCATGAGTCGGTGGCTCAGATCTCTAAATTCATTTGTTTTGAGGAACGTTTTTGAATAAAACTTCTAGGCTTTGAATTTGCTAGTTTAAACATCCATAAGGAACGCTGTATGCCACTGATTTTTTGTGACATATCAGAAATGTCGCAGCACTGTTGTCCTTGCATAACTAACAAAAGTTTGCATTTTTAGCATGGCATGTGCAATTCTGATGCCCACAGCCCTCTTGAACAAAATTTCCGTGATAGAGAATTTTCTTTGTTCTTTACTCGCATGAAAAATTCGGTACCTTGAATTCCCACTTGGCATCAACACTTTTATATATTGATGCGTAATAGTGAAATATAAGATGTAAGGGCTTGAGTACGGCTCAACAAGCAGAGATGTGTAGAACAGTACTGTCGAAAACTCAAATGTCAAAATAAAAATTATTAGGTAGAATGTGGATACAATTATGAATATGGTCATAAATACAGTTAGCACATTCGAGATGAAAAATATGTGTTCGACGCACACTCAAAAGAAACCTGTTGCACTTATATTAATGCAAATTACTTCGGGGAACCAAGCGCTGCAGCCTGGGGGGGGGGGGTGGGGGGAGAGTTCGGTGAATGAGTCTACCGAAAATGAGCATTACATAAGCAAGTGACATGTCATTATTACTGTTACAGTGCCGACTGTTTCTTATTGATTTAAACAAACTGTCAGCCGCGTCATTCGGTGAGTTCCCTCCGTACATTACAGGGTTTGGCTCTCTAATGCTTTGCGAGGAAGTTTATGAACTGGAAATGTCTAGCGTTGTTCTAGAAAAACTACTTCCAGAATCTCATCTCCGCATCGTAAAGAATATGAAAAGTTTGCTAGAGACAAGATTAGTGCAGGAGTTCAATAAATGAAATACTTAGTTTTGCAAAACCATCTTGCCGTAGTAAAAGTATAATGTTCCCATAGGTAGAGTTCGTTGGTACGGATGATTGTGCCCGCTAAATAGCATAAAAATTTAATGTGTGACCTACAATATATACAGGCTCAACCAACTCTGAATAAGTGGAACACTTGACATTAAAGATTGGTCTCACCATGACTGTCTGCAAACATCCACATAATAATTTTCATGAACCTTTGTATTTCAAGAAAATACTTGGTGCGAGCTGTTTAAAATACCATAACAGTTTTTAACACTAATAGAAAGCCTGTAGTGGGCCACAACTTAAGCAGTTTTCACTTCATTATGAAGAGCAATTACGCATATGTGAACCTTGAAACTAGGCCTGCACTGAATTGTTTTCCTAAGTTTAACGTGCTATGCTCTGTTCACTATACGTATAAATGTTTGGTGAGCTGACAATGCGCAAGTTCCTGTTTTTTTAATATTTCACAATTCCCGACTGCTGGGCGCAATAGGTGCATAGATTGATGACACCAACGTAGCACAAAGATTATTTTATTTATTTAGTACATACTGCGGACCTTTCGAGGTCCAAGCAGGGTGGGCGGTAAACATAAATAACGCTACAAAAAACAATGGTTGCACATAAAACAAGTAAACAATGGTGAAAAAACTGCTGCACAGAAATACAAGATATATATATATATCAAAATATAGTAAATCACAAAGTTATAACAATGACCCATCAAAATATACAATGGCAAAGATAACAGTGAAACTACAAAGCTGAAAGCTCCATCAAAAATATATATTGACAAAAAGACTGCAATGAAACTATAAAGAAACTATAAAGCGGTAACGGTCACTGGGATCGAAAAAAATATTCCAATGATGATGCAAAATCAGGTGATGAAAACAGTTCCAGAGGCAATGAATTCCACTCGTTTATGGTTCTTGGGAAATATGAAAACTTAAATGTATTTGTACGTGCGAAATAAGGCGTTAATGAGTAGCGGTGATTGTGTCTTGTTTGCCTGGTTGAAAGTGGACTAACGTAAGAACAGGAATTTAGAGAAACCTTAGAACTGACAAGTTGGTGCAAAAACTTTAAACGGGCAATCTTACGTCGGTGTTGGAGGGTAGGTATGTTGTTTGTCTGCACTAGTAATGATGGGGAATCGGTGCGTTTGAATTTACCATAAACAAAGCGAACAGCACGTCTTTGAACTTTTTCTAGAATTTCGGAATGTTTTTGTTTGTAGATGGATTCCATAATATGGAACAATATTCGAGTTTGGGTCGAATGAGAGAGGTGTAGGCTAACAATTTAACGTTTGGGGGGGGGGGGGGCGTTCTTAAGTTTATGCCGTACAAGACCAAGCTTGCGGAAGGCTCTTGAAGAAACATTATTCACGTGATCGGACCAACTGAGGGTTTTATTGATGGTAACACCAAGGTATTTAAATTGATCAACTTCAGAAATGAGGAAGTCCTTAATTGAATAGGAAAACAAAAGAGGATTTATTTTATTTGCAATACGTAAAAAACGGTTTTGTACAGATTTAACCTCATATCCCATAGGTCACACCAATCTTGTATCGCACCAAGACCTGAGTTAAGCAAGCATTGATCAGATGATGAAGCTATATTTTTAAATAACACACAGTCATCCGCGAATAACCTTATACTTAACGAAGGATCAACTGCGTCAACAATATCATTTACATAGATTAAAAACAGTAATGGCCCCAATACGCTGCCCTGTGGTACCCCTGACGTTACATCCAGCGTTTCCGAACAACAACCCCCTACGTCAACGAATTGTTTGCGATGTAATAAGTATGAGCGAACCCAGTTGACGATTGGCGAATGAAGTCCTATATTATAAAGTTTTGATATTAGTTTGCCGTGGGGGACCCTGTCAAAAGCTTTACTGAAAGTCTAAAAACGATAACACTCTACCTGGCCTGCCTTATCCAGTATTTGTGCAAACTCATGAATGGATAGTTAGTAATTGTGTAGTGGTTGAAAGGCCTTTTCTAAATCCGTGTTGAAACGGGGTCAGTAAATTATTTTTACATAAATGATCTCTAATAACATTACTAATTATGTGCTCTAAGAATTTACAACTTGCGCACGTTAAAGAGATAGGTCGGTAATTACTTGGTGATAACGGGTCCCCTTTCTTGAAAACTGGTATTACACGTGCTGTAAGCCAGTCATTTGGCAACACACCCGAGGAAAAAGAAGCACGAAAGATTATAGTCAAAAACTTTGCGATTATTTCTGCGTACCGGCGCAAAAATGAATTCGGTATGCCATCTGGGCCGCACGACTTTTTCACTTTTAGGTTTAACAACATTGAAAGTACGCCTTGATAAGATATAAAGTCAGCAGTAAAAGAAGAAGAGACGTCGTCATACTCAGGCACGTCAGGGGCAGAAAAGACCGACTGAAAATACCTATTAAATTGCTCAGCGATTTCACCATGATCGGAAATCAAAACGTCATTTATTTTAATCTTATCAATTGACTTTTGTTTGTTGCCAAGGTACCTCCAAAATTTATCTGGATCGTTTTTAATGAAGTCAGGGAGCGTGAATGAAAAGTAACGTTGTCTCGCCTGTTGTACGTTCATCCGTAATTCATTTTGAAGTTCAGGAATTTGAGCTTTATTGCGGTTCTCTTTTTTTCTGAGCCGCTTGATTCTACGTTTTAAGTGGATTATAGTTCGATTAATCCATGGGTTGCGACGCTTGACATGTTTACGTACATTGGGAACAAAATGTATCAACGCAGTAATTACATGCTCGTTTAAACTTATTCCAGAGAATATTATCATCAGAGTCATTAAAGTTGTCTAATGTGTCTTCTAAATGAATAATAATAGAATTATCATCAGAACGAGAAAAATCTTTGACAATCTTAACTTCAGCCTTTTTGTTGGTTGACTGGATGGGTAATGAGCAACAAAAGTGAACAAGTTTGTGGTCAGAAATACCCTTCTCAACCGAAACTGTATATTCTGTAATACTTCGACTAATAAAAACTAGGTCCAGAATAGAACCAATACATCCGTGTTCGTGTGTTACCTCATTGACAACTTGCAAGAGGTCGAAAGCAAACATGGTGTCAAAAATAATGTCGGTGTTTTCACAACATTGGTTTGGGTATAGCACTAACGAAGCCATCTGCGGGAAGTTATTTCTGTGACACCGTCGAACCTACAACCGTGGTCTTTAAATTCACATGTTAATCATGTCTGCAAACTCTCTTTTTGTAATTGGAACTCCATCCAACCCAAAATTTGAATATGTCTTTTGCATTTTAGGCTTAGCAGTGCTTTTGCTGTTTCAATTAAGGAATAGGTAAGAAGAATGCTTATTTCGAGTGGCATACCTAACACCTGGTGGCACGAGGACTCCCCTGTCGTGACGCTTATCAAAAGTCACATGCCGGGAGATACTGCGATGATCTTGTTGCTGGGATTACTTTCCCTATGGTCCTCGCCAGACCACAGAAGAAGATTGAGTCCAAGCTTGTGGCCACTAGGATCTCCAGATCTTGAGAGCACCCATGTGGCTGAAAATAAAAACAAATCACACTCAAGTACTTGGCAGAGATACGTTACAATGGCTAGCATATTCTTTCGTGATCAGCACATAGATCCATTTATCTTTAAACTTCGTACTTGTAGTTATAAAAAAAACTCCTCCTTTACTGCCACAGCCATAGTCACTCCCGAGGACAAGGCCAATAGGCCTTGAAATGGTGGGTACCCAATTAAGGTAAATAATTAAACGCGTTCGTTTAACCCTCTTTCGCCCAAACCTGAGAGATTTCTGTCGAATATTCACATTCAACTGTAAAGACTAAAAAAAACTAATACTCCAATGGAAGGATTTTTCTACCCTCATGCTCAACGAGTGTCGACTGGGGATACAACTCCAGTTCATACACTCACTGAGCATCAGGGTGGTGTGTACCAGCCAGCAGAGGGCAGATGCCTGCATAGAAAGATTTTGGTTGGCGCACCATGAGGCTAACCGATAAAAATGGGTACTACTCTGAGCAAAGCGCAACAAAACGCCGATCTCGACTTCGCACATAACAATGAAACACAGTATCTATTTTACTGACTAAAAGGTACTCAATCATTATTTTCAGCTACCTAATCAAACCAAATATTCTTGCCGACTTGCTTTTTAGGAAAATCTCTAAATTTATATGAACTATTAAGACAACTGCTAAAAAAAGCAATGGCAAAACCAACAATCGAATTTGCCTGCTCTTCAGTAGCACTGCATCTATGGTAGTAAGACCTGCAGAATGAGCAAGCAGTCTAAAAAACAGGGTACGTCCTACGTATATTTCTTTTCGTGCTGCAGAGCGAGTGCTGGAAGGAGTTTTCACGCCGTCTATTTTTACAACCAAATTTCTTGCAATCAGTTTTGAACAAGTTCGAGCAGTGAACTTGTCCTCGCCACTCGCATAACGTTTTAGTGTTGTTCATGGTGACTCAAATAAATTTGTAAATAAAACAAGGAAGACCAACCTTCATAAAAAATCTGCAACTTTGTTAAAGAAAAGTTATATTGACAAAAAAATATGGGATACAGTTGTACAGCGTCTATTCGTGTGCTTAACCAATTTCGAGGCTAATCAGCAAAAATAAAAAGAAGACGCCCGGGTACCATTAGGGGAAAGACAGAAAGGATGCATACCTACAACAGAACAATTTAGGACGACCACGGGCAGGAAACTCTGGTGAGGCTCTCGGAGTGACTCCCTGCAATGGGCCTGCGCAGACCACAGAACAAGATCCGGTCAGAACTTGCAGCCATAAGGTGTTTCACACGATAAAGTTCCAGAAGCAGCTGCAATTGGAAGTAAAGTTCATTTTATTTCTCCGCAAAAGGTGGAGTTTAATATCTAGCATGCATTCATTAGGTGATGTTGTCATGAATGCGCCGGCTTTCAATGCAGCACTATATCACCGAATTGTTAACCGTGCCGGGCAACACTAAAAACCGGAAGCATTATTCCAAACTATCTCAGCTTAAAGTTAACCACGGAAGAAGCTTCAAACCATTCTTGCGAATTCAGTGCAGAAAGCAAGCCATCTGACCTTGTAGTTAGACGCCATGCTACGTCGAGCTTATAATCACGTGTCAGACTGTTTTCGCTGCAATGGCCTGTAGTGTACAAAGTGGTCCAGCTTAAAGAGATACCAAGTATAGACATTTGTGAGTGGGGCCCTGGACTGGTCTTCAGCTACATTGCGAGGTAGCTACTCAGATGTGCCAAACGGGATGTTTGCTGCCTCTATGTCCTGTAAGAAACTAATATAGGTCTACTGTCTGCCGCCTTACTCAATCGAAACAAAATTTCACATTTTTAATTCTTTCACGTTCGCAAAATGAAAAAACAAAATGTTTTTCGCTCTTGAATGTTTTGTGCATATTTAAGACACAGATAATATGTCCGATATAAGTGGCATGCCGTTCGCCGGTCCTTATAATTATTTAAGTCCAGTCTTCCTTAAACTTACACCATCTCCAAAACAAATATAAAATGAGTCTAGATATCTCCTTCTATAGTTATAAAGTAGATACAATTATTTATTCATTTAGCAGGATACATACCCTCATATGAGAAAGGTTCGCAACCTGAAGAGTCTATCGACAAAACGGTTCTAGTGTCATGGTGGACGTGTCGAACTTAATTCTACATAGAAAAGAACAAAAACGGGCATTTTATGTTCGAGTAATTATATTCATATAATTAAATGCCTTCACCTTCCAGAACTTTGTGACAACCCGAGCCTGAATAAGGCACTAAAATATTTTGAGTACGTTGTGGGTATCATATTTTTGCAGTGTCAAGTGCATATCTGATGGAGGTTCAGAACATTTTAGTCGACGCACGACCGCAAAAAAAAAGTGATGATTGATCAATCATATTCTCGGTGGTAAGTGATCACTAAGAAGTCACAGAATACGAACGAGAAAATTAGCATTCTGTGTGAATGTTCAAATAGACTCGACACTTCAGGAGCTCGTAGAGATTATCAGTTATTTGACAATGGGTTACACGGCGTATCAAACTCAGTGATATATAAAGTGGCTAATCTGATTGAAGGATAATAGGAAGGAGTGCAGAACACACTACACAAATGACAACTCATTAGTGACTAACAGATTTAGCGAGACGTTTTCTTATATATTAGAACCTCTTCCGCTCTTAGAATAGAATAGTATAGGTTTATTTCCAATACATACATTTTCAAAAAGTGCAATGATGAGCCGGTGTAAGCCTCAAGGGCTTGTGTCCTAACTTCGTGTTATCTTCTAGGCATGGTTAAACTGAAATCATGGAAATCGCACGTGACTCCTACCCAATGGAATGAGGTAGTAATTCTTAACTTGCTTGGCTTTGAATCAATAGCAATTCAACGTGTGAGGAACTTCCTTTCCCTTCTGAATAAGTTCAGTCTTTTTTTATAATTTTTGCAGTCTGCCAATTGCTACACGCGTCCGAATAACTCTATAATGTTCTATAAGAAAAGTCCGCACAAGGGTCGTACTCAAGATCGCCCTGAATCTTCACCGGTGCTTCAGACTAGGGCTGCTTTTAGTACGATATAAAGCACACCAGCTTCCACAAAACCACACTAACAAGTGACGTCCCAACGCGCTTCGATCCACCACGTGCGTTTTCTTCGCGACATGTAGAATATCGTCGCGTGCACGACTCCAGCGACAGAAGAGACCACCGTGGAACAAGTAAAAGAACGTCACTCACGGCGTGGCGGCGAAGCTCAGGCGTGAAGCGCCGGGAGGACGACGACAAAACACCCAGCACTCTTCCTTTCCAGGGAGCAGCCAAACACACACAGAAGGGCACCAAGTCTCCGAGCTCGACTGATCCGGCGGCCTCACACCGACCGACTGTAATAACAAGCCGTGCCGGATGCGAGAGAGCCGGACGTCTCGTCACGTGACATCGTGCCAGTCAATCGCGTCGCGCCGATCGACCCGTGACGTCATAGTTTGCGCGTTGGATGGGAGGTTTCGTTCGGAGGAACACGTCAGGGACCGCTGTTGGAAGTGTCCTATTCCGGGCGTGGTGTTGGGAAAGAAAAACAAGGGTAACGGGAACGTGGGGTGCTCGAAGTACTGCCTGGTTTGATAAAATAACAAATAAATAAATAAATAGCAGGATAAAAGGAAAGTGCGACAAAGTTTACGGGTTATTTCGTTTGGGGACCCTTGTTTGAACTTGGCATGTAGTTTTAAGTCGATTTTTGTTTTCTGTTCCTTGTTTTTTTTTTTTTTTTGCTTTCTACGAGCGTATCTGTTTATGTTTTTTGTAACTGCGACCCGAAATGGGGGGTATGCCGACTTGGTGGGAAAACTCGATGTGGTTTTCTGGGCGCCGTAAAAATTGCCGGTTTGAAAATAGATTTTAAGGAATTTCGCTACTGCGAGAACTCGCGCAGGCTTTTCGCTTGCGTTCGCTGTTACTTTTTTTTTGTCTCGGTTGCATTTCGAAGAGCTTCAGTAAAACTTTGATATTTTTAGTGCAACAGCTTTCTATTGGTATGTTTGAACCTTATTTTGGTGAACGGTAGCTTTATGGCACTGCAGGGTCACTCCTTGTAAATGAGAACTTGCACGTGCTGGCCCTTCTCTTATGTCTATGGTTGCAGGTACTGAGATAGATCTCCTTGTTTTCTAAGGTGTCATACTCCCTAAAACATTTCTTCCGGTGGTCGGAACATTTTCGTTGGTTGCGAGACCTCTTGCTCTTAAAATATTTATGAACGTTGCATCCATTTCTGGGTGGCCGATATAGACAGAGTTTCATTTTCGTAAATAATAAATCTCACGGCGACCCTCACATGCAATGCTACTTCCTAGTTTTACTTGAAATACTCTCTTGCATATCTGCTTCACGTTCGTGACCCGTATTTTATTAAAATTGCTTTTCATTTTATTGATATTTTGTTTTTGTTATGAGCGAGTGTATCTTCGAAACGAGGTTTATTTCTAGACTCAGGCTTGATCTGACCCGAGCCGGTGGATCTTCCATTTTGTAATTGCTTATATTCTATCCAAAACGTCCACCATATTAAAAATAAGTAGTTGTTTATTCTAGATCGGTGACAGATTGCTTACGTTCTTGTTGAACATTCGTCTGGAGAGGCGGGTAAGGGACAAGTGAAATTTATTTTTTGAATCATGTTTTCTTGAAGTGAAGGAAAAAAAGTAAGTAATGATGTAGCCGCTTTGCAACAACTATATTCAGCACTTCTAATAATAGCCACTCTGGCATTATTTAAAAAAAAGGTCACAAAATTTTGAAAGGATCTTTATTATAATGCCGGAAACCGTTCGGAATATGAGAAACAGGTTGGGTCTGAATTATTTTCTATGTGCGTGTTGAATTTGTACGAGAACATTTTTGTCTTTGTATGCCAGGAGATTATCTGCTTTGACTCGTCTTGTCACGTTGGACTATAGATTTTAAAGGATTAAATTAGATTTCAAACTTTTAAGCAATTTTTACCGACATAACGTTTCTTTTTCAGAATTCATTTCGGATAACATACGACGATTTACCGTTAAGTTCAATCAACAAAAATATCCCAGACATACCTCCAGGCAATACACCAAACTTTAGCAAAGTAAAAGTTGTGTTGTATAAAAAGACAACTGCTAACTTACGTGTTTTTGTTTTTGTTTTCCTAGCATGGGGTGAATTTAAACTACTGTTTACTATCCTCAGTTTTCTCCATACTAAAATCTGCCCCTCTAAGTTCACACATTTTTTTATCAAACCTTTGTGCGTGATAGGTTTCGTAAAGCCACAAAACTCAGCAAACAATTTTTGCTGTTGGATGATTGACCACATTGTTACCTTATTATCAAAGTCCACAAACTCATTGGGCACGTTCATGTTTCGCTGATAATACCGTATAATTAGCATGGCTTCGACGTGACAGTGGCCCTAGTTGCTTGCGATGTTTTCAGGTCGTTGAGATACATTGGAAAATTTTATCTGTATTCAGAAAAATATATGGCTAGATATTTCACTGGGGTTGAACATCGCAATAGAAGAATGTGAAAAATTGTAGCCTACACGACGATCTCGTATTGCTTTCGAACACTGCAAATGGCATTGTTGCGTTGTTTAATTGTCAATTGGGGACATTAACGACGAAATACAAGATAAAATTAGGGTGACATCCCAGGTTGTTCGTGATGTTGATTCCTTAATTTCGATGCTGCCTTTTTGTGTGCTTGCGATCCTGTCTCGAGGTAGTGTGTTTGACCAAAATATATAATATTGATTGATTATTGGGGTTTAATGGCGCAAGAGCAACTTAGGCCATATTGCACCAAAACAGAGGTTTTTATAAGGAGCTTAAAGATGCAATCTAAAAGAACTGCAAGCTACAGCTGGTGTAAAAGGCCAGTTTTATGCAGGAAATTTATAACTCGATTGAACGGTACCAAGGGTTGGTCGCCAAGTAGAAAATATAAATGGAAAGGAAAATGATGTCGGAAAAGTTCTAGAAAACATGATTGGCGCTGTTGATTTAAAGATTTACAATGCCACATCATATGTAAGACAGTCACAGCTTTACCACAGTTGTCGCAAAGCATAACATCCTCATCGCAGAGGAGACGCTGATGAGTCAAACGGGCATGCCCAATTCTTAAACGGCAGAGAAGAACTTCAACCTGACGGTCTTTATGAAAAGAGCTTTGTCATACCCCCAGAAGGGGCTTGATAACGTGGAGCTTGTTCTCTTTTTCCATATCCCAATCTAGCTGGCATGACTTCATAATCAATTCCTGTATGAACAGTTTCAGGTCTTGGTGTGGCAGGCCAAGGGGCAGTTTTGGGCACTCTTTCACAGAGGCAGCAAGGAAGTCTGCTTTCTCATTTCCAGGAATACCCGTGGGTTCGAACCCAGAATTTGATCAGGACGTCCTGGTGGCAGCGCTCGACTTCGAACCCGACTGGCGTTCCCCAAGAGGAGAAGGAATTGTTTTGCTATGCCAAGTCGATTGCATTATCGGAGAAGGAATTGTTTTTCCTGAGAACGAGATAGTGTTATTTTCCAATTATGCTCTGTGATGGTCGTTTTTTCTTTTTGCCTTTGCCGTTTTGTTTGTTGTCATTGTGACGATGGTTGAGACTATAAATTACCGGAACACGTATTCAATAAAATTCAGTTGTAAGTTGCGCCTTGTTGTGTCCTGTTCTCTTCTTTTGTCCTCGTCCTTGCTGCGCACAAGATTGTATAAGATGTCAAACCAACTCGCCCAAACAACCACTCTTCTTGAATTCATTTCTAGTACATCGGGCCCTTTTATGTGTATTCATCGTGATCCGTGTGCCACAGTCACCTTCATCGCCACAGCCATGTGCAGAGCGCGATCTCTGTCGTTTTGCATACGGACAAAAGTTCTACCTGACGACGTACGTACGCTATTTGGCGGTCTTCTACCTTCCTTGGGGCATGGGACCAGGGTGTGCAAAATTCTAAAGGCCGAATGGCTTCGACAAGCCCGCATCTTGAGGCAGTACCTGGCCATGCAACTTCAAAGCAGGGCAGATCCTTCGACAGCGAGGCGTCAGCTTCGTGAGTACCTCACACTTGCGGATCAAACCACAGAGTTCATCTGGCAGTTGCAACTACGTCAGCTTCGTGAGCGCCTGCCGAAAAAGGATCCTGCACAGTCGACTGCGCTTCACATGCCCGAGGAACTCCATCTACCGGAAGACGTCCAACAAGTTCTACGTCTTGGACCCAAGTTTGCTGTCGAGCCAAAAAAGTCGCCACCCGAGCTGCTGTCTCTGGTTCGTGAGGTGTCGAGGCGCGTCCCTGAAGAGGACTCTGCCCGCTGCGTGTCTGAGGGTGTTGACGTCGTCCGTTCCTGCAAGCCTGCTGCTACCAAGGTACCCGTAAAGAGAGTGTTGACATACCTGAAAGATAATTCCCTTTGCGTGTTACCTGCTGATAAGGAGGGAGGCTTTGCGGTTCTTTCACATGGGATGTACAATGAAAAAGCCCTGGAAGCTGTTGAGAAGGTGTTTAATTGCCATGGGAGTGTGTCGCTGCCAAAACTAAAGTCGGAAGCAAAAAAACTGTGCAAAGAACTTGAACTCAGTAGTGTTGTAAGGAACATTGAAAAGAGCACGCGCGACTCTTTAGATGTTTTCTTCAGTGCCAAAACCCACAAACTAGAAATGCCCTTACGCGTAATAATTTCCGAAAGAGGCACGTGGCAAAAATCAATCGCACTATATCTTCAAGAGAAACTTAATATGCTTCGCGTTGACGACCCTTTTCTCGTCAGATGCTCTGAAGAAGTTCTAGACTTCGTAAAAACTCAAAAAGGAAACGCTCTGAGGGCGTTTTCGGTCGATGTGAAAGACCTTTATTACTCCCTGCCACATTCCGGCTTGCTTTCGTGTGTAGAAGAGTGCATCGACAAGTTTGGAGTGGTAGCCTTTCAAAATGAACTTGGGATGTCAAGCAGCGGTTTTTTAGAATTACTCAGTTTTTATCTTCGAGCAACTTTTATTCAGTGGGGAGGCAAGCCTTACTTGCAAAAACAGGGCATATGCATCGGCTCGTGTATCGCGCCTGTTCTAAGCGATTTATATTTAGCACAACTTGACAGTACTCTTAACACCCGGCTTCAAGGATCGAAGGTGAAAAACGTTTTTAGGTACGTAGATGATTTTTTAATTTTCATCGCTTCTGACACAAACGCTTTTGAAGCAGAGACTGTCAAAACCCTGACCACTTTTAAGGAATGTTTTGGCACACTCGAGGTCACGCATGAGATACCTGTGGATAACACTATTCGCTTCCTTGACATCAGATTTGTATTTCTCGACGACCACATCTGTTGGTGTTATGAGCCACGTGCGAATAAGCCGTTACTTCCGTTTCATTCAGCCCACTCCAAGCTAGTCAAAAGAAGTATTGTTAACCTGTGTTTCACCAATGCACTAAAAAAGTCCTGTGAGCATTTGATCCCCAGTGGTTTTGATCAGCAAGTTTTGCGCTTGCTCGCAGCTGGGTACCCTAAACACATTCTTGTGGCGGTCGCGGAGAGCCCTTCTAAGAAAGCACTGTCTCGTGGAAAACGATGGGAGCCAGCTGGCAAGAGAAAAAGGAAAAGTGGTAGTGATACCGTATATACACCGAGTGTCGCACAATTTAAAGAAAGTAGCAATGCGATCAAATGTAAAGGTAGTGTTTTCTGCGCCCAATAAGCTCATGGACCTGTGCAAACTATCAAAGCCTGGCGTGCGTGCCAAACACGGATGTGAAAAGAAACACAGAACGAAATTTGTTGACTGTACAGATGGTGTGGTTTATCGCATTCCGTTGTCCTGTGGCAAGCACTACGTCGGGCAGACGGGGCGCTGCCTAAATGATCGGCTCCGTGAGCACAATAACAACGTGCAAAAAAAGAACGGTGGCTTTCTTGACTTGCATTGCAGGACATGTGGTTGTACCCCACTGCTGGATGGATGCGTAAAAATTGGGAAATGCAAGTCAACGTTAACACGCGAAATCGTAGAAGCCGAGCTCATTGATTATTTGGGAGACACGTGTGTTGCTATGCCGTCGATTGCATTATCGGAGAAGGAATTGTTTTTCCTGAGAACGAGATAGTGTTATTTTCCAATTATGCTCTGTGATGGTCGTTTTTTCTTTTGCCTTTGCCGTTTTGTTTGTTGTCATTGTGACGATGGTTGAGACTATAAATTACCGGAACACGTATTCAATAAAATTCAGTTGTAAGTTGCGCCTTGTTGTGTCCTGTTCTCTTCTTTTGTCCTCGTCCTTGCTGCGCACAAGGGTGTATAAGAGGTCCAAGAGGGGTTCTTTGCTGTCTGTGAAGGACAAAGTTCTACAAAGACACTCTGAAATCAACCAACAGAGTTGCTTTCATGATATTGTTCTCTAATAAAAACTCCACAGTCATTAAAATGCCATACAATTCAGCTGTAAAAATACTTCCAAGAGTGTTGAGTGGTCGAACTTTCCTGAAAGCAATGGAATAAACCGCACCTCCCACAAAAGTTGATGTTTTAGACCCATCAGTGTAAAAGTGCAAATAGTCCTTGTATTTCTATTATAATTCGAAAAACTCCTGTTGAAGAACAAATAGAGAAACAGCTTTCTTTCTGTACTTGGACAGAGACCAGTCACAGGAGATTGGTAGAAGGTCCCAAGGTGCAACTCTCTCATTGCTCCTTAGCAAAGCAGCCTTACTAAAAGGAAGATGGAGCGATGTTGTCATTTCTTAAACTCTAAAACTCAGCGGCCGAACAATACTCGGTTTGTTTTTAAAGAGTCGGAAGGACCTAGAAGGTTGGAGGGCATGAAAAGTAGGATGTTGAGGATAGCTGTATATTGTCACGAATTAAGGCGACGAGTAGGCGAAGAGTAAACTGAAAATAAAGGTTTAATGGGCGAACTTGTGCCAACCAAAAATAAGTAACGAAAGAGCGTCGAGGCAGCAGAAAAGCAGGCGGCGATTCGGCGGCGAATCAGAGAGCGCGAGCGAGACTGACTCGGCAAGGTCGCGTGTAGCTGCATATCTACAGTGCGTCACCATCTCGAAAGTTCGGCAAAGAAGGCTCGAGCGTCGCGCGCTCAGGGCGAGGATGAACTGGCACTTTCGAGAACAACAAAGCAGGTGGAAAGTTACGTCTGGTGCGAGAATGAACGCGAATCTTCTGGGCGCCGGTGACCCGAAAGCGTTGCTTTCTCGGCCCTGCGGGTTGGCAGTTTCTTGTAAGCATAACAAGGAACTCAAATATTGCCTTCGTCTTTTCAGGGACATTTAATGCGTATCAGCATACAAGCTCCAGCACAGGTGATGTTTGGAAAGTGCCCCGCGGCAACTCCGGGCCCCAGGCGAGTGGACTGGCTCCAACATCTGCAGGTGCAGACGGACGCGCCGACCCGCCGTAAACGTCGCGCCCTACTCCAGGCGGGACCGCACCAAGGAGTTATGGAGTCGCGAGAGGAGCAGTCTGGCATCAGACCTCCAGGACGTATGCGGCAGGAGCTTTGAGGATGTTTTGATGAGCGACAGAGCATTTATGCTTCAACTTTTTCAAGTGGGACACAGAAGCTGAGCTTCCATCAAATATTATCTCCCCAAAGCTTGTGATTCCCTTCTTTGCAGGTCTCGCGACGTCATTCAGGTCCAACATTGGATCTGGAGGCAGGCAATGGCGGAGTGCAAGGGAGCACATGCTTTCTTTCGGGGAGAACCTGAAGCCATTTCGATCAGCCCATTTGCTCATCTTATCGATTTTGAGCAGCAATTGCCGTTCACAGCTGGACGAGTTTAACAAAGAAAACAATATCTGCACGATCGTCAGCATCACATGGAATAAGATACGGATGGTGGTATCACCCCGGCCAGACTATTATTCTTCACGGCAAAAGTGGAGCAGCGCATACTCCACCCTAAGGGACGCCGTTCTCGTGGAGAAAAACGTCCGACAGGATGGAGCCCAACTCACTTGGAAGGTCCAACCCGGTCAAGAAGCTTTGAATACTGCAGAAGCATGCGACCTTGGACACCATATGAGTGCAAGTCTCGAAGTATCCCATATCTCCAAATGACCATCAAAAGCCTTTTGGAGATAAAAAAAGACAGAAACAC